>VXAB01003079.1:402713-461257 GCA_013399175.1 Odontophorus gujanensis | reverse complement strand
TTAATAATAATTAAGTAATAAATTAATTAGTTAATCCAGTTATTAGCATTTCTCTTAAGCCTGAAATATCTTCAGAACTAAAAGAAAGAACAATATTTCCATACAATGGTAACTAAACATTTTATGCCTGAAGTGTTTGATGATATTCACCGTCGTGTTTATGTCCTGTGTTGTTCAGCTATTTTTCAATTCTCAGGGCAATTGCTTTATTACATGTCCTGTGCCAGCACCATATTATTGCTAAGTATAATAAAAGGCATTGCACAAAGATCATCACAAGCTGTTTTCCTTGGAAGCTCAGCCTCAACAGCACTTTTCTCACTTTTGCCTTCCAAGTTAAAATGTTATGCTGTTAACATAATGCACACTTATACATGCTTATATTCACAGCAGTTCAATAACCCTTCAGTCAACATTAGCCAGCCTTTCAACAAACCAGACTCAAATAGAAGGTGATCTCTGAAACACCTATGGACAGCCCTCAAGATGCTTCTCATGCTGATGTCTCAGGAAAAAAGTAAAATGAAGTTAGAGAATCGAATCAGGGCTGAAGCTGATTGCCATATTAGTGTTACAAGAACTGTTAGCCTGCTTTGTGTTCGTTGATTTACCCATGGCTGACATATACACAGTTGGATGGTTGGTATGTGATTCTGTAAGCCTAGACAGATATGCGGGGGAAGACTCTGTACTTTCCAGTTTTGTTCTATTTTGCTGTAATTTATTGGACACATTGATATCCTTGAAGTCTTACTGAAAAACACTTTAGTTCTTATCAATGAAACTTGTCAATCAGAAACAGAAGAGCTTAAATGCTAATAGAAAAAAATAAGCTTTCAGGAAGGCTTGTAAAAGGATTTTAAGAGCTTAAAAATTGTGATATTTATACAAAACTCAAATTCTTTTAAATTTGCAGATTACCCACTAATCATATGCAAATAACCTCAGTGTTCAGCAGCTTTGATCAAAAACGGTACATAATGTGGATAAAAAGAAGGGGAATTAGAGATTAAAAAGATAAAGCTGTATGTAGATTCTGAATGTAGACCAGTGCTTAAAATAAGAATTATTTTTCCAGAATTAGTTCCAGAATTGTAAGTTGCCCATCAAGAGCCTGAGAAGCACGAGTACAGCTGCAGGTACTGACACAGCAGCTTATTTGAGGTCAGTGAATCAAACTTCTCCTACAGAATAGAGCCCTTCCTGGCCAATGAACTCTTGAGGAAACTTCAGTAACCAGAGTGACCTTCTACCACATCCTCAAATCAGTAAAAATGATGTCAGTCTGAAATATGCTATATTTGTTTTCTACTGTGGGTACTACACCAGATATTAACAGAGTAAACAAAACAACATCGACATGACAGTGCATGAGAATGAAGTTGATCTGTGAACAAATTTTTCTCATCTTTAAAGGTAGAAGTAAACACCTTGAATGGGGCTATGGAGGTGAGGCCATACATAGTCCAAAAAGATAAATAAAAGATAATCAATGTACTATATCAAAACCTGTATTGTGTGCACAGAAAGGGCCTATTTTCAAAATTACAAAGTCAAGTAACAGGCATTTTTCTAGTATGAATAGGAAAGAGACTATTTTAGATGAACGTGATGAAAATAGATGGTGAGTATATGTATTAGTTTTTTCATGTCAGTAATAATTCAAATTGCCAAACATGAGAAGCTGTGGGTGTTAAGCACTTGAGTAATAAATTCATGATCAAAAGGAAACATAGTGTCTGCATGTGGAGACGGCAGTGACTTGGTGAATGACTAGTAGAAAATAAGAATTTTTAGATCTGAAAGTACAGCAGCTTCACATAAGACAAAATGATACTGAAGTTCTCTGCTTTAGACAGACTTCCTCATTTTGTTGAAACACTATACGGAACAATGAGCCCTCTAGCGGTTCGTCCTCTTACATTCTCATAATGTTCTGTGTCAACTAATGCAATTAAACGTCTTCAGTAGCAGCACCATTTGTCTTGTTTTAACTCTTGAGGACATTGCCATCACTTTTCTAAACATGGGAAACGAAATAGTAAGAACTGGATCAGTTCAGCTTCAATCCCTAAATGAGTAGCAGTAGAAAGGATCCGGGATTACACCCTTTTAATGTAAGATAGTCTTCTGAAAGGGAGCCTTATTTTAAATACCAAGAAATACCGAGTTGGATTCCAGTGATGACAGGGCATTTGGCACTGGGAGCTTGGCAGGGGCCTAAATATATCAAGCATTGTTTACTTCATATATGGATAGAATAAATGCTGGATAAAATGGTCAAAGTTTGCAGGAAGGAAGGAAGGCATTGCGTGCTCTCCTGTTATTGCTGAGAGAAGGAAATAGATTTAGCAGTTATCTAAAGAGAGGGAGCAGAAAGAAATCAGCTCTAAGTTACAGCAGTCACCAGGTTGAAATCAATGATAAGTAATCTGATTTAAGTATTCTTGAAATGCATAAAGATTGCATTTTTAGGAATGTATTGACATGCAAATATAAGAAGATTTTTGCTTAGGCCAGTGTAATGCAAATTGGTTAAAGGAAACAAGATAGCCAATCTCTGCCTTTAATCCCACCTCAGCATTCAGCTGAGTCCTGTAGCCAGGAGCTCTTTTATTAGTATTACATCAATGGATATATGCCAACAGCTTTCAGTGATGCAGTGGGATTGTTGAAAGGGTAGTTTTTTTCAGGCTGGTCAAGGTGTGACTTCTAGATAGATCAGTCCCTTTTGTTTCCTTAGTCTGTTTTATGGGTCTTGGAAATATTTACCACTGAGCTCTCTACATTTATTAGAGCTCAGAGTTTGTGTACATGTAAGTGCTTTATAATTGCTCGACTGATGAAGTGCATCACACTTAGACCCAGCAGCTTGTTTTGTCCCTTGTGATTGCTAAGAGTTTTTCTGTGCTCTCAGCCTCGATACAGTCTTATCCTGCCAAGACAGGGGCTCAAGGCTGCAGTGCTCACTACAGCCATGCTACCCAGTAGCTTGTACTAGACTCACTAACTGATTTTTCCCTTCCAAAGTTCTGACTAATGGTGAAAAAAGGCACCCAAATTATTTTCTTTAAACAAAGCATCCTTAAACAGAAGCGAGAGGAAAGGAATTAGCAGAAACTGTACAGTGAGTGCATGGCTCAAAAGGAATGCTCAGACCTCCAGAAGCACATAATTGAAAACTTTGTCCAACAAAGGGAAAAAGAAATAACTGAAAGATATCCCAGCTTGAAAACATTCATGTAATTCATGTTTTCAGATCCATCTGCTGCTGGCTATAAAGTTCAAGGGGTACAAGTGTCCGCAAGATAAGCAAAGAAAGCTCCAGACATTGGGTCACACAAACAGAATAAGGTACAGCTTTCTCATTAAGGGATTTCTTTCAAACCTTCATCTTAATACTAGTTCACGCTCTCTCATATTTGGATAATGCCACTGAAAATTAAGCAAATTAAACAATATGTATTTAAAATATATTTGTATAATTGGTGTCTTTACCTGTGGAAGTATTTTTACAGTATACACTGCTACTACTGGGCAGGGAGGTGGTACTATATGGAAGGAAGTACAGCACAATCAATGCTTACTTAATTAGTGTTATTAAAATCATTGCCTGTATTCTGATTACTGTTTTGTAATACAAAAGAAACCTGACAAACGATTTATTTGACTGGTGCATAATCAAATTCAAAACATTCTGCTGACACAGTTCCAACCACAGTGTACCATCCTACCAAAGCACTGATTTCTGTGCTGAGATCCTCAGGCTACCTAGAATTATTCAATGTCTTTTGGCCGGATGGTTTTGATGACTGGCAGGTCTGCTTCTTCTCCCATTAAAATACGCAGCAAAAAATGGTGCTGTTGCAACAATATGGGAAAAATCTGACTATACTTCAGTATGAGCTTTGCCATATGACATCACTACGGGGGATTTCTGAGGATTGAGGCGGGATCTGATCAGTTTTTATAAGTATCTAAATGGAGGTGGGAGGCAAATGGATGAAGCCTGCCTCTTCTCAGTAACGTATAGTGATAAGACAAGAAGCAATGGCCTAAAACTTGCACATAAGAAGTTCCATGCAAATATGTGAAGAACTTCTTTACAGAAAGAGTGAGAGAGCACTGGAGCTGGCTGCCCAGAGATGTGGTAGAGTCTCCTTCAGTGCAGATATTCAAGATCTGTCTGGACATCTACCTATGCAACCTATTGTAGGGTATCTGCGTTAGCAGAGAGGTTGGACTTAGTGATCTCTTGAGGTCTCCTCCGCCCCATGCAGTTCTGTGATTCTGTGATTTGTTATTTTCATCTATTCCAATCATATACTGTCATCCAAAATCTGAGAAGAAAACTCTCTAACTTCAGTGTGGTGTTAAAGTACCAGAAACCACATGCAGAAATTACTTGCTCTCTTCCTCATATTCCTTTATTTTATTAAAGGATAAAAGTTCCTATCATTCTCATGAGCTCATGTGAAGCATTTTAATAGAAGGTGATGTGACAGAGTGTATAGAAGCTCAAGTTCTCATTGTGAAATAGAATATTTGTGATAATCCGTCCTCTTGAACCTTTTTGCTGTACTCCAAAAGTCAGAAGTTCAAGGAAAACATTTCATTCAAGGAAGAAAATTAGAGTGACAACACAGGAGGCTACTAATATTCATATGGCTTAACATATCAGCTCTCATTTATTTAACTGTCAGAACCTGACAATTTTCCAGTTTTTCTCCCTAATAGTTCCCTTCCTCCTTTCAAATGAAATATCCATAATATACCATAAGAACTATTATTTTTAAAATAACATTAATAAAAAATATTTAATGGACCTCACTTTCTGGGTCATAAGAGCACGAGCAGTCAGTTTCTTCCTGCATTTCACAAACGCGCTTCCAAGGCAAGTTGTTTCCCACATTAACTGTTAAAAGCAGATCTGTATGTGGTGTAGCTTAATACATACTAAACATATTTAATAAATTACACAATTTCTACATTCTACTTTGTTATTATGTACATTTTATATCCTTAAAACTTTTTGAATGAGCTCCCAAATGAGACCAGAAATGCTAACAAACCTGTTAGGATCCCAGACACTAGTAAAAGCAAATGGTTAACTCTGGGCCTGTGAGCATGGAGATGTCCATTTACCACTGAGTGAGGTAGAGAATTACCTTTTACAAGCTACATTTTCCTCAGTAAAAACCTGGCTTAATTTTATATTATCTGGAGGGTTAAAGAAAGATGTTATGTATTCACATACTTTCTAAAATAGTTTAGTTGTCAACAGTAGTTGGTATTTTGAGGCTATTTATTATGCACACTCTCAAAATAATGTCATAGTCCAGAAGTGTGCAACCTTCTCAACTGAGGCACCTGTCTGTTTGATTGCATATGAAACTGTGGACAGTGCACAGCAGAAAACACACATAGGCACATTTATCTGAGGTTTAGTCATGTTCCTGAGTCCTCCCCTCCAGAAGGCTCCAGGAGCCCTGAGAGCAGTCTTTCAGTACCTGTAGGGGACTGTAAGAACAAAGGGGACAGATTCCTTAGAAGGGTTTGTTGTGACAGGACAAAGGGAAATGGTTTCAAACTAAAAGAGGGGAGATTTAGATCAGATATAAGGAAGAAGTGCTGAGGCACTGGCACAGGTTGCTCAGAGAAGGGGTGGTGCCCCATCCCTGGACACTCAAGGTCAGGCTGGACAGGATCTGAGTGCCTGATGGAGCTGTGGGTGTCCCTGCTCATTGCAGGGGGTTTGGATTAGTTTACCTTTAAATGTCCCTTCCAACTCAAAAAATTTTACGATTTTCTTAATGGGATAAATTATACGAGACATCAGCATCTGCATTTTGCAATATTGCCTTCTGCTAACATTTTTTTCGTTTTTATTGATAATAATAAAAAAACACGTGCACAGCAGGTGGCAGCACAGCTCCTGCTTGATATCAGCCTCATCTGTACCTCAGAAAAATCTACAGTCTCATACAAGTTGCTGCTATTAAACAAACGTCCCTTCCTTTACTCAAAGCAGCTAACGGAAGGAGAAGGTTTCCACAACATATTTAGAAATGTGTAAATGTGCTCTGCTGATTTCTCCCTGCTAGTCAGGCTGCCCTTGGGGTCCTTGTGGAAGAGTGATAACCAATTAAGATACTGATAGTCACACATACTGTGGGATTTTTAGCACATTAGTTCCGGGTTTGGAAAATTAATCCAAGCTCACAAAGTTCATTCACCAGCTCTAACAACTGCACCCATTCTGTTTCCAGGTTTGTCTACAAATCTTGATGTTATCACTGAAGGCTAAATACCTTACTTCCTTTTTTAATTGCCTTACCTAGCCTGTGGGGAAAAAAAAAAAAGGAGTAATGCTTTTGGAAATGCTTTGATCATTAGTTAGAACTCGACTGCATTTGTTCATAGTATTTTATGTTAAGACAGACATTTTTATCTTGCCTTGCTAAAAGCATTTATTTATTTAGGTATTTATTTGCCTGAATCACACATTTCAGGCTCTGGCTGAAGTATCACCATACACCCAGGAGACTTACAAGATTACCAGGCTTACTTAGAATTACTGCAGACCTCCTGTGGTTGTTCTGAACTTTTTAATCCAGTATTAAGAGGAACTGCCATCAAGTTACACCGTAGAACAATCATTAGCCTAATGTAAGATCTTGAGCAGTCAGTTTAAAACTGTTTAAGCCTCCTGGTTATTTCAGATCCTTTACCATTATTTTCCCAGACATTTGTGTGAACACTTCCTGTAGCACACAGGCTAGATCTGTCCCCAGTGTAGAACCAAAGAAGTCAACAAAACCATACTGGAGATGAATTTTCTAACATTTAACAAAATTTCAGTCATCTGTAGGCTGAAGTTTATCAGATAACTTCTGTAAGGTAGTGTAAGCAACTACATATGACTTAGCTAAAGGCCTGAGAGTGTTTTTAAAGGCCAAATCCATGCACTCTTATTTACAGGTCTCACGCAGTAGAAGTTAAGGGCAAACCACTGAGAGAGTCATATTTATATCATAGCCTCTTCTTTCACAAATTAAATATATCAACAAGAATTCGAAATGGAATGTTATATGTGATAATATGACTATAAAATTTAAAGCTCACAAAATGTATTCTAAGATTTCCTGGACTTCCAATAATTAAAAAAAAAAAACAAAACAAAAAAACCACAGATTAAAAAGTAAGTCTTTATCCAAAGTGTTCTTCTAGCAAGGTGTTTGAGCTCTCTTCTTTCTTATGTCCCCAGTAAAGAAAGGCTGCAGTGAGAGGCTAATCTTTAATAGGCAAAGATTACATGGAAGAAGAGCTAGGGATTCAAATCTATTACAAAAAAAAATAATAATAAGTCCAGCTTCACTAGACCTGTTGTTCATAGGACTAAATGTTTATTTCTCAAAGCAAAGAACATTTTCGGCTATAGTCTTTCCCTGCTGTGGTCAGCTATTTCTGAGAAAGGAAGTGAACATCAGTGTAACACTGAACAAGGATGTAGTTTTTAATTCTCTGTTCTTCTGCAACATTTTGTCAAATGGTCATGTTGAACTTTCAAACTTCCTAAGCGTGTTATAAAAGAGATGTCCCATACTTCTACATTCTCTGTATTTTGTTGACTAATACTAAGCAGAATTTTAATTAAACACTGCACTTGAAAATGCAAGGTGTTGCAGACACTATTATCAGGCTTATAGCTGAATGTGTGTCTGCCACCAGCACTGCCTGAGGGATGAATGAGATGCTCAGAGAGATGCAAAACTCAGCTGCACAATTTGTACTGACAACGTTCCAGAAGGTACTGGAATAGTATATAGCTACAGATAAATCCAGTGAAATCAAGTTCAAAGCCAGAGTTCTAATCAGCTGCAAATGGAATAGATGGCTATTGCAGTTCTGTAGTGCTCAGCCTTGTCAGAAACACCACTCCACCTTCAGTCATCAAAAATATTTCAAATTTACCCTTCAAAATGTTAGAATTAAAATAAAATGAGAGGATTTTGGCAATCCAATTTATCTCAAAGTATTTCTCGTTTTGTTTTGATTCCATATGCAGTAAGATGATACCTGAGTTCTTCTCTTCCTGAGTCAAGAAAACATAGAAACATAGAAACACTAGGTTGGAAAGCACCTACAAGATCATCTAGCCCAGCCATCCTCCTATCACCATCCCAACCCACTAAGCTACTAAGAAAGTCAGTGCTAAGCCAAAATTCCAAATGAGCAAAGATTTGAGTGAAAATTGCTTCACTGTGAAATGACAAATGAAATCTAAGTTGCAAAATCTACATACTTACTACCTACGAATATCTTACAGATCCTTTGGGTATTGTTTTCTAAAATCATTCCCATTAACATCTTTGAACACAGACTCAGGTGACTTGACATCTGCATTTACCCACTGCCAGAGTCCACACACGTGCTCCTTCAGAGCGGATGCGCTGTGTAATGGCAGCAGGCCTCGGCCTGCTTCCAGTGGTGTTCTCATGGGCTGGGAACCTACAGGACCCACTCTGTTTCTTTACTCATATTTAAACATTTCTAATCTCCTAAGATTTTGCTGGACTTCCTTTTCTTCTTCCCTTTTGCCCGTTATCTCTAGCTAATTCTTCCTTTTTCTGGAGTTCATTTGAAAAAAATAGCGGATGTGGAATTGTCAGTATAAACAAGTTGTTTCTTCTGTCACTGGACACTCTGGGATCTTTTGTCCTGCACAGGAAGATCCCTCTCTGCAGGTGGACAAGATCTTTCCTGGTTAATTGCCTTGTTAAGCTTTCTGCTTACAGTGTTTTAACAGTTCTGTAACATTTAAATTCAACACTGCAACACTTTGTACTGTAACTGCAAAGCTGATGGATGTCCAGGGGATGCTCTTCCCCTCCACCCCGCAGACTGACAGGTTTGTTTTGGAGAACCTCAGCACAAAGCACATTCCTGTGACAGTACTGGGAAATTCAATGGAAGCAGATTGCAGGTTGGATTCACAGAGAGAAAGCTGGAGTAATGGCGTATGTTCAGATATAAATACTTGTGGAAAGAGAGTGGAGAGAAAAAGGGAAAGGAGTTAAATGATGTTCTGTTATGTGCTTTGTGAGTCTTCGTATTACAGAACTTAACTTACAACAAGAGAAATTCCCACATAAGAAGGAATGAACTTACTGCTCAAGACAATAGACAGTGTTTTGGGATTTTAGAGCTTACCTACAATACACAAATAAAGTGAGAAAAAATGGATTAGAAGTGTATCTGCTTTGATTTAAGAAACCCTTTACATTCTGAGAACGTGTGCACTCCTCCACTATATACTCTGCATCTGAGATTTTCCAAGTTTTCCATGCTTCCCATGCACCAGAACTAACTGCTGTTTAACCTGTGAAGAGAGGAGAGGTGTTACTGCTGCTGTGCTTCACTGTCCTGAGCTGCTGGCTCAGACTGCTGCTGCTCCTGACTTTTCTCCTAAAGGGTATTACTGTAAATGTTGATCAATGATGGCTGAAGAAAAAATAGTAGTGTTGTTTGTGGCCTTGATCAAGAGAGAACAAAGCCAAAGTTTGTCAAGAGCAACATCTCTTATTGTAGTGACATGGTTGGAAGCAGTAAGGAAAATAACATTTGAAAACTTGGTAAGAGATGGGATTGCTCAGATATTTGTCTGCTGACTTTAAGGTATCTTCCATTACCCTGTCTCTTTTGGCACTACCTGTTAATTTCCTCAAATTGCTACAAGTCTCAAAGAAGTGAAGTTATCTAGGCAGCATGGGCTAAAGCTGAAACTCCGACAGCGTCATCTTTCTCAACCAGCATTGTCCATTAAGAAAATAGGTCTGTAAGTGATACTATTCACCTAAACAAAAAAGAAACTGTTATCATGGCCTTGGTCAGCTATGTGTGATACCGATATCTGGGCTGTCCTTGGGAGCCAGCTACCCTTACAGATAACGTGGTGGTGTACACTTTCAGGCAGATCTCAATCCTGACTGTAAAAATTGCAGGGGTGGAGGAGACCTCAAAATGTAGCCCTTCCCCCCCAGCAAGGTTTCATTCACGGGCATTTAGTTCTACAACAATACCAATCATTTCTGCAGTGTTTTGTGTATGTAGTATCATGAATAAATTAAATTATTGACTCTGGAATTAGAACTACTGACAGAAATGAAAGCATCATCATTAGAACTACTGTATTAATAAAACATATTCTATTTATATTCATACACAGTGCTATTTATTATAAAGATTATATATGTGTATATATATATATAGTATATAGATTATTTTATAATCTATCATTATAAATGGAAACTATTAAGACCCAAAGATTCTGACAATGAAGCTACCATGCACAAGAAATGTTGACTCATTGACCGGAAAGTGCTACTAAGAATACAGGAAATTGTTACTCTAGCATCTTTATCCACATAAACAAGAGCCTACTTGGACGAGCAAGAGCCTCATGTGGATGAGGAGAGGTAAAACTGTACGAGAGCCATGTTTTGTGGGTGGCTTTTAAAGAATCTGGCAAAGATGACTAAGAAAATAAATTTGTACACATCTCTTATACATTAGTAGCATAACATACGAAATTGCTAAGGGGGCACCACCACTGCAAACCAGTTGGGATCCACAGAGACATTTTAAAAGGCTCTCATCCAAAAATTTGTGTGCTTGTCTCAGTGGTCCACATTGTTATGGACTAATGGAAAACAATGAATGTGGGGAATCAGGGTTGATTGCAGGGATCAATCAAGCTGCAGAGAAGGAAGATATGACTGAATATTTTGTTGCAAAGACAGAACGAAAAGATTGCAATACCAACAAAACCCAGGCATTCTGACAAGCTAGGCGAGTGAGATTCCTATATGCACTCCATCCTGCAAATTATGACAGAAAGGATGGAAGCTGTAAGACTGTCTTGTAACGACTCCCTCATAAGTTTAGGAACAAGCTGAAGCAGAACCGCTGGAGCACGTCAGGGCAAACTGACAACTTGCTCTAAATTAGACAGGATATGCAGAATAATTTAAGACTGCAAGGCTACCTAGCTGCTTTAAAGTATATGTAACACTAATGCCCTGGGGCTGTGAGTTTTGTGTGTGGCTCCGTAATTGCATCCTTTGGGCACAGTAATCTCTCAAAACAAAAAGGAAAACAGGAATCAGTTTGTTCTGATTTGTATAAGGATATGTAAGTACATGAATGAAATGTTCCAAGTGACATTTATACAGTTTGATTTCAAAAATCACACAAGGGAGTCCACTATAACAGCAAAAAAAGACAAGACTTGCATAAATAGATAGCGATTTTTTCACTACTTTCCAGAGATTCTCTAAGACGTGATCTTACATGAATAAATAAATGAGTTCACAGTCTACCAGTGCTGAGGTCTAAAAGTAGATTAATGGCTTTTTTGATTTAAGAAATGGAACACTAATAAAGAAAGAGAAATACTATTTAATTTCCGTGTATGGTTAGATTATTACATAGGAAGCCAGTTGTTCTAAAATAAGTAATTCCTTGTGCACCAAAACACGTTTTGGGCACAAGACAATGTCTGACCTTCATGCAAATCTTCTCATTTATATCTGTCCCCCAAACCTGTAGGAACAACTAGAAGTACATAAGCAATAAGTTGAGTAACTCTTATCTCACCACTATTGCTTCTCACATTACGAATTCTGAGAAATACGTGCACGAGTAAGAACTACTTCTACAGGAGTGCAGCAGAGATACATTCTGTGCCTATTACACATTCTGAAATGTGTGTAAAGCAGCAGTTAGCACACAGACACACATGATTAGAACCTGATAATAATTCTTTTTTTTGTCACATCATATTTTTATAAAAACTGAGCTCAGACGACAAATTGAAATAAAGTTAAGGTGAACAGGAAATTATTGTTTTATCACATAGGTTCTAAATTTAAGAAGAATAGGGGGAAAAAGTATTGACTGGGAGGCTGGCCTTGCCATTTCTGTCAAGACAAGCTTCTGCCATGGCATATGTAAGAAGAAAATCTATTGAGGCCAAGGTCCTGAATTTTAGTCTTTGCTCTAACGAATACTCAGAACAGTTTCAAACTGAATTAAGGTGCCATAGTGTTTAAAATATTATGATACTCTTACAGGAAATTGCAAGACTTGGGGGTTCATAACAGCAAGAGCATGGAATAGACTGGTAAAAGACAGTTATTTAGCCATACTTCATAGTAAGCCTGGCCTGTGTGGTTATTGCTAACTGTAGTTGTGCTTTTCTGACTGGGTTTTGCGAAAAATTAAAGGAGCATTTTCATAGCATTCTATTTTCTTTCTTTTGGATACTTCTATGGAGCACTGAACATACATCATTATGTGAGTCAAAGTCCTTGCACTGGCTGCTCAAAGTTTGCTCTAAAGTCCAAAAATCATTTTTAGTAATTTTTATTTGCACAGTGATCTGATGACAGTACAGTTACATGTGTTCTAAGAATGAGCACGTAACTGCACCACCATTATTAAATTCAGAGTGCCAGATCTTTTCCTAGATTGATTACAGTACAGTACAGGAACACCTCTGTCAATACTGCTTTCTTTTCCTAAAATGTACCTTCATCTGTGTCCACATAGCATCCTATTAGGGGTTTAGTACCCTTAAGTTGTAATCCTGGTGGAGCTTTCCAGTTTTGTCACAAACTGCACATGAAGACAACACTGAAACTCCATTCTCCTTTGACCGCTCTCAGCAGTAGTGCAAAGTGCTGATTTGACTCACAATCGTTAAATTAATAAGTGCCCACTTGGACAGGAAAATCCATCCACATACACAAAAACGGGGCAATGTGTGCTCCCACAGCTACAGTATGTTGAAGCCTAAAGGACAGTACATATTGTCCCTGAAATGCTGCTGATATTTAGGTTTAATTTCATAGCAGACACCTTGGTAATACCACAATAAACTGTCCGCCTTGCTGCCTGGAAAGAAAGTTACTGCCAGCCACTGCCTCTGGAGAAAACTATAGCTAAACTCTGCATGGTAATTAATGGGAGGTTGTACAGAATACAAACGTTATGTCTGCAAGCAGATACATGTTTCTGTTCCATGCAAGGAATATGGCTTAAAAACAAAGATTCAATTACATAATGTAAGTATACGTTCAATGATTTCAAGTCAGTGCAAAATTTCCTACACTCTGACTTGAGAATGAAGTCAGCTTTGTATAAAACAGAGTAACAGAAATGATTAGTTTCTTTGTTCGGGGGACCTACCAAACTTTGCCTCCACTTCCTGCCTCCTCCCCAAAAGCCTGTTGGCTGCAGATACTAGATGTGATAAGAAAAAATCAATCTTTATGTAAAATATACAAATTGGTTATTTGATGGCAACTGCTCTAAGTACATTTGCATGTTATTTTCCAGTCTGGTTTGATGTATAGTAGTAAGAAGGGAATTGAACTAGCTTGAACAAAAAAGTATCAAAGAAAGGATTAAATCCTATCTCCAGAAGTGGGCCCCTTCTCCTAAAATACCACCCTGCATTTAAAAGGCCATCTCCCACCTACTTGAAATTCCTCCTTGAAATCAATAATCCATTCTAGCACTTTTCTATGTCTGACTTCTATGTTGTTTGTGCTGTGTTTTCTTTTAAATCCTGAGTCAGTGTGGACAGAACTAGAGTGCACAACAGCATGTTACACCTGCTAAAAAGAATGTGACATGGAGATCTAACACGTTTCAGCCTTTTTTTTCAATTGTGCATCCTAAATTAATTAAGAAGTAGCAGAAACAATTAAAAACCTTCACTGGCCTAAGACAAAACTGACATAGCTTTCTTAGGAGCACTGGCTACAAAACACAGAGAAAGTTTATGTTCAAAATTTGTTTTCTCCTGTTTTGAGTCTGACTGTACATTCTGTGAAGAAACAAGATTGCATCAAAAAAAGAACTTGATTTCACCAGACGTTGCTCCTAGCATAAATAAACAGCCCACGAGCCTTCAAATATTGATTTTCTACTTAGATTAAAAGAGCTGACATTATGCAATTCTGCTGAAACAGGAACAAGGTGAGAAACTGTTGAGAGGTTTCATCTCATCGCAGATGGAAAGCAGAGATCTTCTAGATTGGCTTTAGTCTCTCCTCAACATAGCTTTCTCTTGCTTCTTTTTGACCTCTGTGATAAATATGAAAATTAGAGGTGGTACAGAGCAATGACACTGCCTGGGAAGCTCTGTTATGCTGATAACACTCCACACAAATCGTTGCTGGTTTTTTAGCTACTAGGAAGAGAGAAAGCAGTTGCAATGCGAGAAAAAAAAAGAGCCCTTTCATTTGGAGTTGATTTTAAAGATAGTGTGACATACTGTTATGTAAAGGCAGTTTTTATTTTTGGTTGTGGACTCCTAAAATATTTGCAGAGTACTTTTAGCTCTTTTCTAATGACTGGAAGCTTCCTGACAACAGGTTTGCTTTTCTTAGCTACCTTTTTGGAAAGCTGGGGAAGTATTCTGCTTATCCTCAGGGTATTGCTAGTCAACCCTAACTTAATGTTTATTTACAGAGAACAAATAAATCTGTTTCTGATTTCCTTTCAGCAGAGGATGTTTGGAAGATTTTGAAGAATTTGTTTAAAAGTAACTTTTTCTTATGACAAACAAAAGGGTATCTGCTACATCACTAAATCCTCCATCCTCCATTAGGCATTTGCATACCTGTAGCTAACAGAAAGGTTGCCCATGGTGCTGTTTGCTAAACCTCCACAGAACAGGGTGCATTAGAACTTCACTTGCACACCTTCCCTTTAGTAAGCTTATATTCAGGCGCATTATTGCAATCGGAACCTGACAGGTTATATTCTTTCCTTAGATGGTAATTAAACAAAATTTGTTTCCAACTTGGCTGAAGTTATCAGTTTGACACAGTTGTTTACACCCTTAAAGCAAATAAGATTCCCAAGTTCTTGGTTGCACACTTAGATTGTATCATCCCACTAACCAGGCTCTTTGTAACTATTTTTACCTGGTACCTTGCTGTGGTTTAACTTGTGTCTGGGCAGCACAGTTGTTCGCTCACTTTTCCCTTCCCAGTGGGACGGGGAGAGAATCAGGGAAAAAAAATGTAGAAGTTGTGGGTTGAGATAAAAATATTTATTAAGATAGAGAGAAGAATCTGGGCTTTGACCATTTACGACAGTCTGACCCACAGCTGCATTGGAATGCCACCCCTTCTCTCAACTACCTACAAGAGAGACGCAGGGCTGGAGCAGATCCCAGCTGGGTTATCCGAGTACATAGCCCACTGTGGGGGCAGGCATGTATCTCTGTGAGTAGGAAGGGCTTTTTGTCATCCCGCTGCAGGGACAGCTGCTAGCCCAGTCCTAATAAAACTGTCATCAGACCCTTCAGGCACAGGAAAAGGTCAGAGGGAGAAGAATGCAGAGGACATACCTCCTGTTTAGCAGAACCCCTGGCAGAGTTCAGAAGGCCGGAGAGGGGGGAGAGAGTATTAGGATCAAAGGCTTAGAAACCATTTAAGAGATGGACGCTTTCTTGAGCATGGGAGACAATGGCAGTGAACCTGAATGTCATTCAGCAGTGACAACATGAGAGGACACCAGGAATCTCCACTGACCTTCTCCCTGTGGCACACAAGCCTGGTTCACTCAGGGTCAATATGAGGTTGCCGAGGTCCTAAGCCTGGTGAGGTCTCCTTTTGGCAGGGTGAGAAGAGCTACAGTCAGCAGGAAGGCACAGCCCAACGTGTTTGAAATTGATGTGGAAGCAAGAACATGCAGTCTGACATGGAGGGATGGAAGCCCCAGCTTGAATCTGTTTGAAGCACTGTGACACTGCACCTGGAGAGCACTAGGCCTGTCAGCCCAGAGCAGAGATCAATGGGGCAGCAGTGCAAGAAACGTGATACGCATCTGCATGGAGAGGATACAGAGAGAAAGATAATTCATCATTAATTAGCGTAAAAGTCAAGGGATATCAAGTGGAAAGGCTCTGAGCACTCTGTTGATGGCAGGAGAACCCCTAAAGGTCCCTTCTGAATCAAATGACTTTGTGATGGTCCTATGATGAAATATCACCCAGAAGTCTCAAAACATACAGCAGTAATTTTCAAAGAGCATGAACTAGAGCAGTGAGACTACATCAGGCTGTGGGTGTCAGAAGCTTATTAAGAAAGCAACTGGGTTTTTCTTGCACAAATTTGTCCATCAAAGGGCAGGAACATATTACTTGTAGCTACAAATGACTGAGCTGTGGACTTCATTTCCTTCCCCAGAGGTTATGGGTCACCACAGAGAGCAGCAACCGCACAGTGATGTCCCGGCTCTGACCCAGCACAGCCATCCTGGGGGTCCTGGTGCTCACAGACAAAACATGCTTCCTACCAACCTTCATTACCTCAAATCTTAAGGCTATGGGAGGTATAAAATAGTTATCTTAGCCATTGGCACACTATAAAAAAGAACTGGAAAACAGGCTAGTGTGTCTGTTTTAGTTGGCAAAACGAAAAAAAGTTTGTAAGTTTGTTTGCCTGACCTTTCGTTAATACAGAAAGGTCTAGATCAGAAAATATTTAGTCTGCACGAAGCGCATCTGCCCTGAGGCATCTTGCACAACCCTTCATCAGCGATGACCTGACAATAAGGTGAACAATGAGGTTTGAAACAAATTGCAACAAAGTGAGAGTAATGAGGTGCTGCCCTAAAAATTCTGTAGCCCAGGCAAAGCAAAACCCACACTCACTCTGCTCAGCCTCCACGCAAGGAGCTGATGCACTCTTTGCTTCTCAAAGAACTACTAAAGGCAACAAACACCCACACTGCATTCTGCTGCTGCCAGAAGCTGCTCGCTCCTGCCAGGTGCTGTCTTTTATAGGAACAAGGACTTGTTACCAAACGCAGCCAATGCCAGCTTTTCCATCTCCGTTTCACACATCCCATCCCACTCCATATGGGGTGGGGGAGGACCGTGCCGGACTTCTGATGAGAGCATGACACGTTTTCCCTTCTTAACACGTTGAGATGTGGCTCCGTCTCCTTGACAGCATGTGTGGAAGCCTCAGACATGTGTGGCCATCTGGCAAACTTCTGCATGAATCACGGGGATATCTGTGGCCTCTGGCTTGGCGAACTGCGCTGCGAGGAACCCGTCCGCCAGAGCTGCGGGTGAAACCCTTTTCTCGCACTGAGCAAGTGCCCTCAGCTCAGCCTGGCGGTGTTCAAACCCCACATTTCGGTGGGGTAAAGGACCCGACGGCCCGCGCTCCGCCCTCGCCCCACTCAATCGGGGGCCCCGACCCGCCCCCGTCTCCGTCCCCGTCCCCTTTCTCCGTGCGCACGTCAGCAGGAGGAGGGCTGCACGGTGGCGCGGGGGCTCGCTCCTCCTCCCGCTTCCCCTCGCCGAGCCTTCTCCCCTCCCTCCCGCTCAGCCATTTTAGCGGGCGGCAGAGCCGCGCTCTCCGTTAGCGGCGCGGGGCCGAAGCCGGGCGGGCCGAGCCGAGCGGAGGCGAGCGCACGCGGCTGCGGCGCAGCGTAACGGCCGGCGGGGCCGAGGCCGGACCGCCGCCGCCGCCCCGGGGGGACGAGGGGAGCGGCGCGGGGCTGCGGGCTGAGCTCCGGGGCCGTGCGGTTCGTGCGCTGGGGCGCGGGGCTCGGGGCAGGCGCTGACCCCCGGGGGTGGGACCGCAGCCCCGCCCGCCTGGGCGGGTCAGCTAAAGGGAGGCGGGGGGTACGCGGGGGCANTAAGGGGAGGCGGGGGTTACGCGGGGTCAGGGCGCCGGCGGCTGCGGGGAGAAACGCCGCGTCCCTGCCGCTGCTGCGGGGCAGTCCTGCAAGGGCCGGGGCTGCGGGCCTGCCCGAGGCCGCCGCCGGCGTCATCTCCTCCCTCGCCCCCTCTCAACCCTCCCCGTGGATGCAGAAAAGGGGCCGGCTCAGGATGTGGTCTGATGCTGATGTAGCGCGCGCAGGAGCCTGGGGAAACGCGATTCGTGGCTGCGCACAGCGCGTGTTCTGTATCGTGGCGTGAGAGCATCTGTTAAAGGACAGCAAGGAAGGGGCTGCGGGTTTCTGTTCTCAGTGCCCGGGCTGAGCCCTGCCCGTGGCAGCCTAAAATCCTCCGCGTGCCTCGTGGGTGTGCTCCCACCCGCAGGCGGGGCTGCACAGCAGCATGCTGTGCCTTAAGATCTGCGTTAAGGACCTGATGGCCGCAGCCCGTCAGCGTCAGGTTAAAGATACATTCCCGTCATCATTTTGGTTTTGTTTTCTTTTTCCTTTGGGAAACTTACAGCATTAAAAAAAGCCGGTATGGCATGCTTTGTCAATTACTACTAATGACAAATTTGTATGTAGCCCTGCCAATTCCTGGTGTGGAAATCAGCAAATAAAGCTGTGAGGAGCGATTAGAAACGTGATCTTCATATTTTTGGTCTGCTCTTCAGTTGCTAGGATTTGTCATCTCTTGCAAACTGCAGTAATTACGAGCATGGATTATTTTTCTCTTCTAGCACATGAGTAATTTTAATTTCTGAGCAGGCAGATCCCCAAACCACCGCTTCCTCACAAATGAAAGCCATCATTAACAGAGTTCCCAAGTTTTGGGAGGAAAAAAAAAAAAGACTTTCTGTTCTTCACCTGAAGTTTGCACTAAATACAACACTATAGAAGCCTTAATTATTCTCACATGAAAGTTATGTTAGTAAGTATGCATTTTTAACATCCTTCTCATTTCCCTGTATTTGACAGTTTCCCTTCATTGCATCTTAACCTACACCATCATTTAAAATTTAACACGGATGAGACAGATTTCCCCCCCACGCTGGGGTGAACCCTGTGGCAAGGTTCATGTGTGCTGGGCACTGATGGATTTGCATGGCATGGAAACTCCCCTCATGTTATCAGTAACACTGTGCACAGCACGTGGTCCAAGTGACAGCGGTGCCCATTGTCTGAGCGATCCAACACTCATCAGTGCCTATCAGTTCTCAGCATCATAAACCACCAGTGCTCCACCTTTCTAACAAGGGGGTTATGCTTCAGCCCTTCTATGTAACTCTGGAGCTGAGGCCAATCACTAGATACAAATATATTCCAAGTGATGTCAGGCTTTGCACCTGGTGAAACAGATGCACCCTGCTGTGCTGCTCTAAATGAAGCTGATACACAGGTGAGATACTTCAACAGTAAGTTGAAGCCAAATAAACACACACCATCTATTGAAGTTAATAATTAATAGAAAGGTAGTTACTGTGACCAAATTGCACTCAGAGTGAACAATAAGTGAGTGCTTGTAGGTAAGAAAAATGTTTTTAATAAGAAATTACTTAAACTGAAAAGAGTTGGAGTTAATTAAGGGAAATACGCAATAAGCATGTGGGTACTGTGCTTCAGGACGTGCATGCTTTTAGGAGAAAGGGAGGTTTCCCTCCTCCTGAATTTACAGTTTTTTCCATCCATTCATGTGTTGGGTTGTTACTTAGATGGCATGCTGCATTTCAGAGAACACCCTTTTAAAGGAAGACACACCATGAATTTCCCCTTGTCCTATGGTAGCTAGGGAATGACAGCTGAACCCGTCTTTGTTTCAGTCACCTTACATCTCCTCTCCCTGCAACAGAACTGCTCTGTCACCTTTCCTTCTGGAAGGCCCTGGGAAAATGGGAAATCGTCCTAAGGGGAAACTAANGTGACAGCGGTGCCCATTGTCTGAGCGATCCAACACTCATCAGTGCCTATCAGTTCTCAGCATCATAAACCACCAGTGCTCCACCTTTCTAACAAGGGGGTTATGCTTCAGCCCTTCTATGTAACTCTGGAGCTGAGGCCAATCACTAGATACAAATATATTCCAAGTGATGTCAGGCTTTGCACCTGGTGAAACAGATGCACCCTGCTGTGCTGCTCTAAATGAAGCTGATACACAGGTGAGATACTTCAACAGTAAGTTGAAGCCAAATAAACACACACCATCTATTGAAGTTAATCATTAATAGAAAGGTAGTTACTGTGACCAAATTGCACTCAGAGTGAACAATAAGTGAGTGCTTGTAGGTAAGAAAAATGTTTTTAATAAGAAATTACTTAAACTGAAAAGAGTTGGAGTTAATTATTAAGGGAAATACGCAATAAGCATGTGGGTACTGTGCTTCAGGATGTGCATGCTTTTAGGAGAAAGGGAGGTTTCCCTCCTCCTGAATTTACAGTTTTTTCCATCCATTCATGTGTTGGGTTGTTACTTAGATGGCATGCTGCATTTCAGAGAACACCCTTTTAAAGGAAGACACACCATGAATTTCCCCTTGTCCTATGGTAGCTAGGGAATGACAGCTGAACCCGTCTTTGTTTCAGTCACCTTACATCTCCTCTCCCTGCAACAGAACTGCTCTGTCACCTTTCCTTCTGGAAGGCCCTGGGAAAATGGGAAATCGTCCTAAGGGGAAACTAAAAAGGGAGCATTTCATAGCATCATTTGAATTGGAAGGGACCTCTAAAGGTCATCTGGGTCCATCTCCCCTGCAATGAACAGGGACATCTCTTTTTGGTAGAATGTGCTTTACCATAGACAGGAATTATTAATGCTTTGCTTTTCCTTGTTCTTCCATCTGAGGGAGAAAAGGAAGCTAGGGTTGTCCGTAATTCACTGGCAGTAATAGCTGCATGTTTCCTCAAAGTCTTGAACTCTGTAGGCAGGCATGTGAAAATGAAAGCTGAGCACAGCACTAGTTACTTCTGTGGCCTCCTGCTCACCAGCTAACTTGTATCACACTGAAACTGACACACTTCCAAGTGGTGCAACAGGTTTCTCTCTTGCTTCCTCAGCCGTGTGGTCTGCGTGAAGCCTGAGGAGCTGGGGCCCTTTCTCATNGGTAGTTACTGTGACCAAATTGCACTCAGAGTGAACAATAAGTGAGTGCTTGTAGGTAAGAAAAATGTTTTTAATAAGAAATTACTTAAACTGAAAAGAGTTGGAGTTAATTAAGGGAAATACGCAATAAGCATGTGGGTACTGTGCTTCAGGATGTGCATGCTTTTAGGAGAAAGGGAGGTTTCCCTCCTCCTGAATTTACAGTTTTTTCCATCCATTCATGTGTTGGGTTGTTACTTAGATGGCATGCTGCATTTCAGAGAACACCCTTTTAAAGGAAGACACACCATGAATTTCCCCTTGTCCTATGGTAGCTAGGGAATGACAGCTGAACCCGTCTTTGTTTCAGTCACCTTACATCTCCTCTCCCTGCAACAGAACTGCTCTGTCACCTTTCCTTCTGGAAGGCCCTGGGAAAATGGGAAATCGTCCTAAGGGGAAACTAAAAAGGGAGCATTTCATAGCATCATTTGAATTGGAAGGGACCTCTAAAGGTCATCTGGGTCCATCTCCCCTGCAATGAACAGGGACATCTCTTTTTGGTAGAATGTGCTTTACCATAGACAGGAATTATTAATGCTTTGCTTTTCCTTGTTCTTCCATCTGAGGGAGAAAAGGAAGCTAGGGTTGTCCGTAATTCACTGGCAGTAATAGCTGCATGTTTCCTCAAAGTCTTGAACTCTGTAGGCAGGCATGTGAAAATGAAAGCTGAGCACAGCACTAGTTACTTCTGTGGCCTCCTGCTCACCAGCTAACTTGTATCACACTGAAACTGACACACTTCCAAGTGGTGCAACAGGTTTCTCTCTTGCTTCCTCAGCCGTGTGGTCTGCGTGAAGCCTGAGGAGCTGGGGCCCTTTCTCATAGGTTGCTGTCTGCATTCTGGGTGCTGAGTCTCCCAGGTGGCTCTGTCAGGATGTGCTGGAGCTGCAAGCAGCTTTCACAGGTTTTATGTGAACCCAGACTGAAAGACACTTACATAATAAGGCTCACATTGCAAAGAGGAAGGCTGACTGGTTGCCAGGACTGCTTGGGAGATGTGGTTTCAGTTTTCTTTTTTACAATAGATGCTTAATGTGATTTGCATTAGACCTGCTCAGCCAAGATCAACAAAAGTAATGGGCAGAACCTAAATAAGCTACAGCAGATGTTCCTTCCCTTCTTCTTAGAGCTATCAGTTTCTACCTAATGCTTAATTGCAATACTGATTGCAAGATACGGCTTTGATCATACATCAGGTGTGCCTAACATGATTTACCTGACCACGTGTGTGATGCAGAGGTTAGGAATGGGTGGGGGTGGTGATTCCTCATGCCACTGTTATTGCCCTAGATAGGAAACCCTCCTACTCTGCAGGCTGTTGTGCTGCTTTAGGCATTTGCTGCCATAGCTCTTTGCAGTCCTGGAGCCAAGACTGAAGTTGGTGCTGGCTTGAACCTGAGCTTCTATAAAGGTTGAATTTGGTGAGGAGTGCATGAGAAAGGTGCGTTGGTACAATTTGCCAGGGTGTTATTTTAGATATTAAGGTGGCCCTAATGATGGTAGAAACTTATGAGGGATGCTGAGCTATTTTTAAGCATGGGAAATGGATTGCACAGGCAGTCTTTGGAAACAGAGAAGCTGTGTAAAGAAACGTGATTGTGGATATGGAGTTAGGAGGGGAAATGCTTTCACGTAGGCAATGTAATGCCAGAATGCTGATTTATTTAATGAATTATTTATAAAGTTTGTGTATGTGAGTTGCTTATGATAGGAGTGAGGGTGGAGTTAACGATGCTGGGGCATCACAAAGTTAGCATGTGTTACGTTTGCTTTGCTTTTTGATTAATAACACTGTAAGGTGAACAACATAAGAAACTGCTTTCCTTTTTCCTTCAGATAGAGCTAAGAACTTAGACTTTATGTTGAAATCATGAAGTACTTTTCAAATTATTAAAGTGTTTTGTAAAGAATCCTAGATACTGATGATCTGTCTTAGTATGGTTAATATCAAATCATTGGATGTTGTGCAGCTGGGAGATCACTGGGCTTCAAGGCAATATCTTTATCTCCAAAGTGGTGGTACAGTGATCCACCAGTGATTACAGACTTCAGGGTGTCCAAGCGCAATCCCTTTAAATCTGAGACCCTTAACACCCAAATACCACCACGGGGGGGAAGACTAGTGAAGTACTGTGTCTTTCACTACACTGAAAGAAGTGTGATTGTTGATTCCTTTCAGCATGTTACTGTTCAGTGTGTTACTGTTTCATCAGTTGAGCATCGTTTTCTAAAAGTACACTTGTAATTTGTCTGTTAGGCAGTACATTTACATTTCTTTACTTCTTATACATTCATTGGCCTGTCAAAACCAGCTATTAAGTATTAAAAACCAGAGCAGAATTACCTGTGTGTGCACCTGTTGCACTGTGTGCAATGCTCTAGTTCATCTCATGGATTTTGCTCATTGATTTTGTCAGTGTGTGAGGAAAATGCCCTTATTTCCATTCACTGCTGATCGGAAATGCTTTTTAGCATAGATGTAGTACAGCAGTTGAAATATTAATGCATATATCAATGGAAAAAATAATCTAGCCAGTGAAATTAGAAACAAATTGACATGACAAGGACAAGCTTAAATAGTACACTGCATTCTGATACTTGTACTCTTAACACCTTTACTAATGAAAGACTTCCAAATGAGTGTTGTATTAATTCTGAAGTGATGCTCTTTTATAACGCTACTTATTATAGGAAATACGACAGCAAATGAATAATACACTTCACAAAAATGCTCGTGTTCAGAAGACTGTCAATGGGTATTCAGATTTGTAATAAGTAGCTGTTAATGACATGCTTAGACTAAGTCATTGTGTTTTGCTTCCAGAAGAAGCATGGAGGACACGTTAAAAAAATAAGTTCTTAATGTCCAGCTAATGGTTATGTTTTGCATAATTTCTTCTTAGATACGTACTACAGAAGTGATTTATTATTTAAAGATACTTCTTGATACTGTGCAACCTATTTTCAAGTGAAAACAGTGTTAGCGCTGCATATTCTGTCCTTGTTCCATTTAGCCAGGTGCCTTACCTAACTGTTTAGCATTTAAATTTGTCACCCCTCTAAATATATGTGACTTTGATTCTAGGAGACACAGCAGTAGACTCACATAGCATGAAACAATGGTGTTTTTTTTTTCCTCTTTTTAAACCTCTGTTCTACACATTGTAAGATATAAGATGTATTCTGAACTGCAGCTTAACTGAGTGTTATTCTGCGTATATAACTATTCAGTTTCAACTGTACTTACTGGAGTTAGATGCCTGGTTTATAAAATAGCTTTCCTGTGCATTTGCTGTGCAACTTTTACTCAAATTACTTTTCGATAGTAGCCTGTTTAAATAAGACTCCTACCTGTATGTCCTTCCCTGGCAGTCCCCAAGCACACCACGTGTGAGCAGTGAGGCCAGTCAGTGCAGCAGTGCACAGCCCTGCACCTGGGGGCTGTGTCTGCAGCTGCTGCCATCTTCACAGAGCTGTGGGACAAAACAAGACTCCATTAGCAGCTGCAGTATAGTTTGTACTTGATAGTAACCACCATTGTAACCGTGATAGCCAGTTAACCATTATTCAGTTCTGCTTTTTAAGAGGAATTCAAGACCTTCCAGTCACCTTTGGAAAGCTGGTTGGAAGCTGATCACCTTACATAGGTAAGCTGGGGAAATGATTGGCCAGTGAGCAGCATTTCTCCAAGGGACACTACAAAGCTCTTTAATTCACTCAGAAGGCTGCTCAGAAACACTGTCATGTTCATAAGAACAGTTTTTCACATCTGATAGCTGAGCTGAGCTGTCAATACCAAACTCAGTGGCAAGGTACATCGTTCCCATGCTGGTTGTACAGGTCTATCTGGAGTAGCTCTAGGCATATCTCCCTGTTCTTGAGGGTCCTAACAGAGAATGAATGGCATGCCAGAATCTGAAACAGGTACTTGAATTCTTAAAACAACAAGATACTTCAGTATAATAAGATTCTTCTGAATTACTTCCAGTGCTGCAGATAGATAATCTTAGGCATAGCAACCTATGTGCCAAAGAAGCTACAGATCCTGTTAATCACTCCTTTAATGCTATTTTTCTGTTAAGCTAATTATTTACTTTCTTAACAGAAGAAACAGAGCATCCTGAGAAACAAGTGATTTCTCAGTGATATCCCCTGTGGCACTTCTTCGTTTGCAGGCTCCTAGCGGGGCCTGGCAGAGAGCAGCATGTCAAGTAATTGAATGACTGCCCTGCCTGGTGACTGCCCCCTACGCCTTCCTAATGCCTTGTCTGCACAGATTCTGCTCATGGAAGTAGCAGAATATTAGCACAGAGAAGATCTGAATACATTGCAAGTATGAAATTAAGTATGTAATTTCTTGAAGAGAATTTCTTTGTTCAGTGCTGATTGTTGTAATAAGCTGCTTTTTTGGCTTTTTTTTTTTTTTTTTCCCCTATTTCTCGATTCAGTCTCTTGGAAAAGAATGCAGGAGGAACTGCAGAAAACAAATAAATGGTTTCTGCAGAGCACACGTATGCCCTAAGGCACTTCTTTTGCGGCTGTCAGAAAATCTTTATGTATTGCAGGAAGAGCAGTGCTGACACCTGTATTTAGTTTTAAATAAAAGTCTGCTTGGGCAAGCACATTTTTCTTACCATTGTTACACCTCATTAGCACAGATGTTTTTACAGATACAAGCAGAATATTGATATATACAGTAGCTTGTCCTGTGACTATATTCCAGCTTGTCATTTTCTTGCTGTGGAGCCCCAAACCTCCTGGATGCAGGCAGACTCCTGTTGTGCAGCCTGCCCAGAGTGTCCCTCTTCTGCACAGGATTGCGTGCCTGCTCAGACCTGTATCAGGCCACAGCATCTAGTGGGCATGCCTGTTGATTCCTGTCCTAGATGTTTTCTTATATTAGCTACTGCTGGAGTATATGACTTATGCTGCCTGGTTCAGGAAAACATGATGAGCTTGAAACTCAAATCAATCTCTTGCTGATCTTTTATAGTGAAAGCTAAAGGTGTGCACTGGTTTTGAAAACAGAGCTACTTGTTCATTTCACCTCCGATTACATGGTTCAATAGCAAGCTTCATATAAGACAGTATTTGCTAAAATATGAACTTTCCCAAAATAGAAGATCACTTATTTCTGTGTTTCTGTACTGATTATTTATCTGGCCACAACTCTGACTTGATATCCTAAATAGGTTACTATTTTCTGAATGTATTATTTGTATTTCTGCATGCTAGGAGCCACCGTACTACTTGAAGCAGGAAACGTACTGAGAAAGCTTTGTATAGAGAGACACTGGATTGCAAACAAGGAGTATTCATCTCCTAATGCTCTGCTCTGTCAGCTCTCAGCTCAGTGAAACAGAGTGCACACTGTCTGTCAGGTTAGGCTAGAGACTACTTGAGTAAGTACTACAAAACTCTAGGTCTGACTTGGAGGAGTGCTGCAGTGCACGGTTCTATACATCTTTCTGGTGAGTGGTACGTACATCTGAAGCAGTCTTTCCAAATCTAAATGAGTGCTGCCATCACTGTTCCGTTGAGCTAACAGGGTTATGAGGAGCTGGAGTTGTGATCCTTGCCAAGAAGAGGGTGCAAGTGTCTTGCTGAAAAAAATAGTGAATTTGGATGTAGGTGCTCAGGTCTACCAAAACATTTCACATTGCCCAATCATCTGCCAGGCACTTTGTTGTCTCCTCCCCTGCAGTTACATATGCAGTCCCTTTTTTTGAAAGATACTGTTATTGTCAGTTCACCTGAACTAAGTGGTAAATGACTCACTATGTATTCTACTTGCAACAAGCACTTTATCTAGGAAGCTGGAGGAGCCTGTGAAACGTCACTGCTCCAGATAAGCCAGGTAAGTTGGAAAAGCTGGAAACTGCATATTACTGTGCACTAAATGTTAGTTCATAGCAAAAATAAAACCTTATTATGAGGGTATTCTTTTTGTAGCTTGAATTCTCAACTCAGTAGTCAGCTGCTATTCCTGCACCATACAACCACGCTGGGTTAGGAAGTTTGGTAACTAGCAATCTGACCTTCAGTAGGAGCTGACTCCCAGGAAATAACAAATTGCAGAAATTAAAGTTTTTCTGAGGTATATAAAATTAATCTGTAATCAGTATTAATAAGACATTTCTGTGCTTGCAAATGTTTGTTGGTGTTTTTTTTTTCTTTGGTGGCTTTTGTGTTGGCAGTGGGGGGCAGATTTGGGTTGAGCTGGCTGCCAGGAGCCCAAACGTGCAGAACCAGCAGTTCATTGCCCTGTTTTCACTTCTCTGTTGGAGTCTCCATTATGCCGAGGTCATATTATTGTGAATCCAGTTATGCAATTTGCCACAACCATGTATATCTCAACACTGGCTTTATGATATTTAAATACTCCAATTCCTTTTCTGTTCTTAGCATGACACTTCTTTGCGTTCTGAGAACTTAGACACTCAAATAATCACAATGTTACATAGGTCAAGTGTAGCTTTACAATATTTTCCATAGCTTTGAATGTTACATTAAAAGAGAGCTGAGACAAATCTGCAGCTACTGGTAATGTGGAACAGCAGCCAAACAATGTAACAGTATGGGGGGAGTAAAAAGGAAAAAGATGCAAGAGAGTCTGTCTTGTGGTGTCTGTGGCCTTCTGCAGCAGACCTAGAAGCAGGAAATGAGGAGGGAGAAGTTTGTCTGGCCCTCGTAGCCCAATGGTTTGTTCTTTGGTACATTTCTTTACATAAAGACAGCTGCATGCACAACTGATCCCTGCTGTGTGCTTGCACAGTGTTGTTTCCTACTTGAATGTAGGATAATTGTGTTTTTGTGCTGTTGTTAGCTTGATATGTGTTTAATTTTCATGATGGGAATGGATTCTCTGTTTATTCCATAACCATGCAAATAGTTTTGCATTTTTATGAGCTCCACTGTGTTTAAACAAGTTGGTCAGAAGCACTTTGGTTATGAGGTGTATCTGCGTGAGGAACAAGAGGATGGTGAGGTTAAGGTTGCTGTTTGTAATAATAGCAGGGTAAGAAAGTGGGAGTTGGAGTGGGTAGGAATGAGATCATGCTTCAGAACAGCACGAAGAGCATCCAGCTCATATGGTGCATGACTTGACATCCTGGGGTTGTCAGTACTTGGTCTGTTTGTGGATTATACGTCTTTACTCTTCCAGTTTGTAGCACAGAAGCTGTATAGGCCTCTCAGTATGCCACTGAAGCTTGGTCTTTAGAGTATATTTTTCTTACGAGCCTTCAAATAACAGCAATTTATAATTTCATAAATCTGGGCAGAAAAAACCCAACATACTAAAAAGCCTGGGAATTTTAGTCCAACATAAATGAAGATTAAAAACTTGTCCTAGGAGACAGCTGGTTGTGTTATGTGAACGCTCTAAGGTGCTTTGATGAATTATGACCACATACACAGAGGGTTATCTGATACACAAAAACAAATGCGAATTATTTTCAGATCATGCTAATAAAGAAGGCGATCAGATGGTGAGCAGTCTCACTCTGCTTCCCCCCATTTGTCAATGTAAAAATATAGCAGTTACTCAGGTATAGCCTACACTCACCTTAAAAAAAGATATCCTATTCTTTGGAGATCAGTCCTCGTTTAACATGGATCATAACTTCCAGAATGTATGCATAGGAAAGAGGTACCCACATAGCTTGTGTGTATGCCAATGCTACTTTATATTTTAGGAGAACTCCGATTGTTTTGATGCTTGTTTTGCTACCTCCCTGAACTGGGGTCTGTGTCCAGATATAAAGGGGTTGAGGGGGGGTGATTATATTCTCTGAAAGCCCACAGTGGATAAGGTCTCTGTTGGCTGTTTCTCTGAATGAATTCTTCCATGAGATTGTTCTTCAGGCAGAAAAAACTGTTTAATATGTTTGTTACATATTATCTCCTAGTTTATAAATTTACTTTCAGCTAAAAAGCTGGAAACAAAGAATATTCCAGTAACATGGATAGTATTATCCAGATTTACCTTTAATAAGCTCATGAAAGGTAAACTTGAATCCAGGGCTATCAAAACTTTAACAGTGAGGCTATTAAAAGCAGTATAACATGATACTGGGGTTTCAATCAAGAGTAAATTGTGAAGCTTTTTGTCAGGCCCAGTGTTTGGCAGTGTGCTACATGTTTCAAATATCTGAAGGCACTCAGTACGTATAACTTAGGTGAAAATATAGCACTTCAGAATGATATCGTAATGAGTTCTCCATGGTATCCTGTGATGTAAAGTACAAGATCACTCTGTTCCATGTTTTCAAATAGCAGGTACTATTTTGCAATTGTATAAATGGGAGTGCCAACAAACAGCTGACAAAGCTTGCATTACCAACCCAGGAAAAATCTTGGCTCAAATGGTCTGTTTAGATATGTCTATAACCTCAGAGATGCCCAGAATTTTCACTGTTTAATACTTTCCTTTTTCAGATATTCATGAATTTATCTGCCTGCTCACCTAGAAACATTCCAACTGCAGTTGTGTTAAAGGTAAAGACCGAGTGGTTTTTTTGTGGTTTTTTTTTTTTTTTGTGCCTGTGAGCAGATTGATGGCAGTGGGGGAATGGGCACTTAACTAACCAAAACCCTAAAACAGTGAACTTAGTGTCAGAGTCCTGATAAACTCAGAGCACAGACTCTATTTTTAAGGAAACAATTTTATCAGTTAGCTTTTTGAGTATTTCTGCATTTGTTAGCAAATCAAACTCTGTTTTTGTTGCTAGCTGTAAACTGCTCTAGAGATACACAGTGTCGTATTAAGGATTTTTCTCTCCCTTTTTTTAGAACAAAAATATTCCTAAAAATAAGTGGAAAGAATTGTGTGCCAGTTTGCTCCTCTTGCTTCTTTCAAAAATTAAGCCCTAAGACTGTATTACTGCCCCTTTAGGTTAGAGCTGTACAAGTAGTTTCTTACTTTTACCGTTGCTACCATTACTCCTGCTTGATTCATTTTTAAAGTGACCAGTTACCTAAATGTCACGCCAGGCCAGTTGAGTTTTAGATTTGTGGTCTATTGCAAATAGCCACTCAGACCCTTTTTACATCTACTGAGCCAGCAGGGCTTGTACTAAGGTCTTACAGGAAGCTCTGGAGCTGTGTTAGCATGTGGCTGTCCCAGGCTAACAAGTGTTGCTTAGTGGTAGAACGCACTAGTGGAGGTAAATGGTGTGATCCTATGGCTGCACACCTCGCTGGCAGAGCTGCCTTGCTCTGTTCCATCCCTGCTTTGAGCACGTGGTACTTGACCCAGTCCTGTAAGTATGTCCTCTGCTGAATCACAAAAGTGACTTGGATGTTTTGGACTGAGAACATCCAAAGCTGCCTGCCTCTGAAATGTTGAACAGGCATGCTTATGTCTGTAAGATGTTGTTATGCCTTTGAAAAGGTGATTTGTGTACGTGTGACCAAGTTTTTCATAAAATTAAGCAAAATTCCAACAACACCAAAACCCCTTTAAAACTGTCAGGGGGCTTTTTTCGTTTTTAACTTTTGCTGTTACACTTCCTTTCTCTAAGAGTTGTGCTAGTTTCTTCCTTAATTTCCTGTCTCAGTAAAAGCTCTTGTGTTTGGAGTACTTCTGTTTGGTCTTCTTTTGTTGTTGTTATGGTGGTATCACAGTGATTGAAGAAAACAGTGTTCAGAGATGTTACATCTAAAAATTGACTCTCCATATAACTTTATAAGATAAAATATACTGAAATGTGTTTGGTCATCAGAGAGCTGCTACAGTACAGTCAGTCAGTAAGACTGCCTTGCCTGGTAGAAAATGCCACCACCAGCATTATACCCCTTGCTGACATGTAAAACCCACAACTTCTCTGACTAAATTGGTGTATGTTCCATTTATTGTCTATATACAGCTCATCTCCAGACTACACCCCCAGATATTCCAAATATAAACATAAATTACTGAGTTGCAAATAACGTTATTAAAAGAAATGAACCCTAAAAATCTGTCTGTCACAGAGCACAGTGTGAAAGTAGCAGCAAACAAATTCAGGAACAGAATATTGAGAGTAAAGTGAGTAAAAAGTTAAAGTATGAAGCTCTGTCTTAGCTAAATCTTAGAACTCCAGCTGTGGATTTAGAGATGAAAGAAATGTAAATATCTAAGTATGTCTGACTAGGATGTACCAGACAACAGACTGTGCTAAAATTTTGCAAAAATTAAAACCACAGTCAAATTTGATTCCTTAAACAGACAGAGGACATCACTGATTTTTTGCTGAGGAATACTGTGCTTGTGCAGAACATCACAACATGCTTGCTGCCAATGCTCTTAACTTTCATTGACCCTTAGACCATCTTCTTCTGCAGCTTAACTAGTTGCACAATGAGAATAAAATGAAAAATAGAGATGGCTCATGCCCCTCAGGGGCTTCCATCTCAAAGGTCATGGGTGGGAACGCTTCTCTTAAATGTGTTTTTAAATGCACTCCCAGTCATCTGTGTATCAGAACATCTGCATGGAGAGAGTTTCCTCAAATTGCAGATAAAATACAGCCTGATTTCCTGAAGTAACACAGAATATGTAGAACCTCTGTGTTAAATTGCACAACAGTTGTTGTCAGCGAGGCATTCAAGAAGAAGAATATAATCTGCCAGGGTAACCACAGTGAAAAGCAGAAGCTGTTGCAGAGCATTGCTGTGTATGGGTTTCAGTGGAGTGCAGGAGGGTAATTTCACTGGTATCCTTCATTAGAGCATTAAACATGGGATTATGATCTGTCCTTAAGCTGCAGGTTTGGCTGCCAGACTGGGCTTGAGTTCTTGCACTTTGGCATTTTAATGTTTGAGTTGCTCCATTCACAAAAAGGTTATTATGGAACAGTGCTGATCCATTTCAGGAAATGTATAAATGTAGGAAGTAGCTGTCAACAACCAGCTTGCCTCTGTTCATATTACCAAGCTTTTGTCAAACGAATGGATCAGCTGAATCCTATTTAAAAAAATAAGAGAATAATTCAGTACTTTCTCCTATGAAAGAACTTCTGTTCTTACACAGTCATAGATTCATACTCCTACTGTATTTTGTATTGGTAAATGCTGCTTTACTTGATGTATTTCTAGTGCATTGTCACAGGAGCATGTACAGTTTCTTACAGCTAGTGCTGCACAGGTATTTGCTAACATACCAAACATGGGGCCATGAAGCAAGCACGAATATTTAATCTATGTAACAACAGCAGTATATAATAATGGTTTTTCTACTGGAAGCAAAATACTAGTTAGAAAGTACAAAAAATAACTTGTGTTTCTGCAGTAACTTCCCCACTACACGTCCATTGCTATTACAGAAACAAGAACACTACATCTGACTGTGAAGACTTTAAAAGGTCACAAATTACTTGTAATGTGTCCTGAAAACACAGGCAAAACTGAGTGCTTAACTGATCCTTATGTAAAAAAATGACTTTGAGTGAGTGTTCACTTTTGTTAGAGTGCTCCAACTGAGAGACAAAAGCAAAATCAGACCGGCCCTTCGCTGCTGAGTGAGGGGACCTGGCAGCGTAGCTCAAGAAGCCACCTGAAGGAAGTCACCTGTGGGAGTGTGGCTGGTCCCTCTTGATGCCAAGTAAAACAGCTCAACTTAACAGTTTTCTGATGCCCCTATTCCATACAAAACAGTGGGAATGTCATTAAGTGCAGCGTGGAGTTTCACTTGTGTTTTGTGTTGTTTTACTTCTCCCTTTTCCAGCCCAAGCATCTTTCTTTGGTCTGTGGTCAGCATCTTGGATCACATTTTCAAGTTAAAATCACCCTGAAACATGGAAGCTCCAAACAAACACTGGTTATTAAAGGTAGAATTAAATGTTTCCTTGTAGTTCCATGTTTTGCACAACTGCACAAACAGCCAGTGATGCAGACCTGGACAGAACAGCACGGATGTTCAGAATTCTTTTTGTACCTGCTTCGTCAGCAATGCTGGGCAATACAACAAGGCTGAAGAAGGCAGTTGATCTCCTAAAAAAGGGAATGTTTTCCAAAAGTTTGACTTGCCTGTACTCAAAGGAGCCGTGACTTTTGTTCCGGTGAAGCAAGCGATTAAACTTTTTTGTAATTAGTGAAACTGGTTTTAACAAAAATTATTAGATTACTTGAGTTGGGTTACAGAATTTCTCAAGGGCAGAGTTTGTGTTTTTGCCTGAAGGGTCTGGCAAGAAAAAGCTTACAGACGATGTGGAAAATAGGCTTTTATATTTGTGGGTCTCAAACTGATCTGATCTTCTAGACTATGTAATCCAACAGTTTTAGGACAGTCCACTACTTCTGTGTTGTTGTGAAGTAATTTACTGCTGAGAAAGAAGCAGTGAAAAAAAGAAAGATGATAACTTAAACCGCCTTAGTTGGGTCATTGGAGCCACATTAAGTCACAGCCTTTCTGTTGCAAAATGATGCTGTAGCAAAGCACAGACTCAGAACTGGCTGCTCTGTGCATTCGTTACATCATGCAGGAAGGAGGTTATCAATTTCTAATCAGCTGCTTTTGGAGAACTTCCATTGCCACACATCCTCTGAAGTTTGCTCGTGGTCACTGCTTGCCTTTCTGCATGCCTGTTTGGTGAAATGCTAGCACTGCATCGCTCTGCTGCTGAAGCACAGGAGTGCCAGTAACATTTGCCATTGTGCCTGATGAGTCTGGGATGTACCCTGGGATGTTTAAATCAGGTTGAAATGTTTTTTGAAGAGTACAGAGCGTGTGCTTTCATTTTTGCTTTTAACTTCTGTACCCTTTAGACAGAATATATTTTGTAGATGTTGGAGGAGATTGGAGGCAATATCAGCATTTTTCAGTTGAGTGTTTACTGTTTTTCATCCTCTTCTGAAATACCCACTGTTCAAGCCAGCAAGCTGTGTTCACTTCCTTTAGCAAGAATACCAGTGAAACAAAAGGTTGCCTTTCAATTCCTTTACCACAGGGGAAAAAAAAGAAAGAAGTTTTAACTTCAGTTCAATTGAGTGCTGGCATACACAATATGGCAGTATGTGAAGTGGACTGACTCAAAGCCTCATGTGCTGGAGGGCTATGATCAGATTGCAGCTTGACCGGTACAGGGTGAGTGCAGGAGTGTAAGGGAGGAAGCACTGCAGTGAATGAGCCTGAGGTGTTTACAGTGCAGGTTCTGGGTAGAATTCAGAAGCAACAGAGGTGGGCCTAGAGGAAATACTTTCCCACTGCAGTGTGTTCTCAGTGGACAGTTCTCAGTTGTGAAATCATGTCTCGGCCTTTTATGTTTCCAACCTTTGGGGCACACAAACAGGTCTTATCCTTTCATTAAATATTTGCTCGCTGTCCTGTAAAGATTAGGAGAGACAGTTTCACACTACTCTGTTAGATAATTAGGAAAGGCAGGGTAAGTTCCACTGGTCTGGTTTCCATTACAGTGATGCTGGAAGTTCTGTCAGCAGATGAACTGATTTTCATTTTTTGATTTATGTTCCATGCATATGTGTTTTGAGGCACTAAAACAATAATGATTTTTTTTCTTGAAACTAAAAATAAATGTGATCTTTGCTTAGTTACTAAGTAAATGGCTGCATTCACCACTTGTTTCTTCTCCCAGGCAGTAGTAAGAAAAGCAAAACTACCTAATAGAACATGTGCTTCTGCTATTTCAAATATGTATGTTGTCCTGAAAATAATGCCTCCTATTTATTTCCATGGAAACTACAACAGATACAAAGAGAACAAAAACACTATTTGATAGAACAAATTCTCAGCTACAAAACAGTTTTCTTACATAGTCACCAATGTGCACCTCTGCCACCAGTGATCAAACACCTACATGCCATGCTCATAAAAGTTTATACCAGCGGAGCTGCCCCTTTGTCACTGTCACCACTGCTGAAATGCACCACCCACCCCTCACTGTGCTCACAGCCACTGTTTGCTCTCCAGAAACATTCAGCAAGCATCAATGAATGGCAGTGGGTGCCATGTTTTCCACAGGGAGGAATTCAATTCCACCCCTTCACCTCATCCACACCTCCACGCCAGACACCATTGTGTCAGACTGCCCCTCTGCTGCCATCTGTTACACAGCAACAAAATGCAACGGGGATTTTGGTGGGAAGGTTCAGCCTCTACTGCTGTACCACCACCATCTGCTTCTGACATTGTAGGCCAACATCATGAAATATCAGCATTATTTTCAGAGCAGTCCTTTTGGAATGTATATATTTAAACAGGGACTCCAAACTTGAGTCAGGATCCTCTCTGTCTGACTTCCCCCTCCCCCTGGTTGTTCAGACACAGGCACTTGTATTTGCACTGTATAGACAGAGGAAGAGCTCTTGAAAACTCTCAGACTTTGAGTTGCATTCAGAAGCAGGTCAGACACCTGCTGGCGTTGCTCTGGAGCCTTTCACTGCCTCCGACGTACAAAACTGTGTAAGAGGAAAATATGTAGAAATGTGCCTGTGAGGAAGGAACAAAAATTGGACCTTGTGTACTTTTTTTACCATGAGTTACTTGCAGTAATACTGGCAGAGTTTGCTTTCTTAAAAAAAGAAAAACAACACTGATATGATGCAAACACTGAATCATTTCCCTTCATTTTTCTTCCTTCAAACTTTCTAACTACAAAATAGTTGTAATTAGTCCAAAGATTCTTCTGACTCTTAAATGGAAATATTCTCTCCTCCTTGTGTGTGACATGGGTATGTATAGGAAATCAAGAACTGTAGTGAGCCGGGGAGCATGTGCTCCTTGTTTGTAGTGTTCAGCTTGCTGCTCCCTTCTGGCTGTGCCATATTTCTCAGGGTTTCTGTAATGTAGTCTCTGAGTTCCAGTAATGGAATGAAGACTACGAGATACTGATTAAATTCCCTTGCAGAAATGGGCTGCAATTAATAACTCATGTATTTATTCCAGTTGGTTTGTTTGATTGGGTTTTTTTTTCAGCATGTGGATCTGCCTTTCTGCTTGTAAATTATAAATGCTCACTGTGCTTTCCAGAGTGCTCAGATCTTCCTGATTGCTAGAGACATTCCAGCAACAGTTGTTATATATTCAAAATGCGTTGTTTTGGAAGATTTTGGTACTCCCTGAAAGGGGTCAACCTTGAACGACTGTGCTAAAGCCAGGATTGTGTCTGCATTTACAGTGGAGCTCAGTCATAGGAGAACGGGGATTTCCTCTGGTGTTTTTAAACTAACAACTCCTTATGTTGCAGATCCCAGTTCTGTGTGGGTTTGGTTTAAACCAGAATCTTTTCCTGTCAGCATTCCTACTAGAACACTTCCCTAACTTTAGGAAAAAGCATTTAAAAAGTTACAGTGAATGTTCTAAGTGGATTGGTAGAAATATGTTTTCTTCTCATGACAATAACATTTGGTAAACTGGATCCTTCTCATTATTATTCAACATGAGAGGGAGAACAATAAATGCTGTTATTCACATACTTTCAATATTAAGCCTTTATGGTGTTTGAGGTTTGTCTAATTAAAGCTTTTCCAAGTGAAGGTAATAATTTGCTGCTGTATTAGAATTAAACTGCCTAGGATAAAGTTTCTAACCACAGCTACTTCAGGTTTTGAGTCGCACTCACAAGTGCTAGCTGTCAGTGTAACTGCTGCATAACCCGACCTGTGCTGTTCATATATCTAAATGTAGAGGTAAAGATTAAGGCATTTCTCTCCAAGGCAAAAACTTCTCCCTGTTTCCCCCCACTTTTCTCCTTACTTGGTCTCATAATCTTTTGTTATTATTCAAAAGCTTATTGTTATTATTGTTGTTCTTATTGTTATTATTATTTTCAATTAAATTCATGAAAAAAAAAAAAAGTTTGGGAACCTGTCCTCTAATTTCAAGCCCTCCATGGCCCTGGCTGCAGGATGGGAATAAAGGGTTGCGTGTTGCCTGACTGCAGCATTATTTGAGAATATCAAATGAGCATCTCTTTGGTCTGGAACAAAAGTCAGCTGGTACTTGTGTGAGCATTCTCTCGGTTATTTCTCTACAGCAAACTTGAACTTCCCAAGTCTGTAAACACCCAGCATGTACTAACAACAAGGAGAATGAGACCTCATGGATGAGCATGCTGATATGTATGCTGTAACATAACACTGTAAATGTTAAATGAACTCTAGTCTACAGAGACACCATCTCAAATTTGATAAAAGAAACAAACCACTCAAGGAAAATCCTTTGGAAATGCTGAAAACACAGCTACTCAGGAGAGAAACTGTGTCTGCTTTTGATTTGGTTTGTTTTCTTAGACTTTCTTAGTCATGCCTGACGCACGCTTACTGTTATTGCCTGGAATGTGATCTTTTACATCAAGATCTGGAAGTTCTGCTGTTTCCAAAGTAGACAGATTAGCTTCCAAACATTCTAGTTACATTGCACAATTAAGTGGAATAATATATTTTGTAAGTCAGTATAAAATATTACATATTCTAAATATTCTAGCATCCTGTAATAGCTTTACTTTGATTTTAATGTGCTGTACACTTTCTTTGCTTCATGAGCAAAGCTCTCTGAGAAGATAGCTGTTGGCTTTGGTGGCAGTCAGCATTTGTTGTGCCTTGTGGGTATCTGATTGTGCACTGGTACGGATGTAATATCCCTCATCATCCCTTTCTCTCAAAGACTTATTAAACTTTAAAAATGACATTGAAGGCCTATGGTGTAATTTGAATAGCTCTGTTTGGCTTTTAACCACATGGGATTGGTATCCAGCTACTTTTTTAATTTCAGTAATGTCATTCAGTTATGAATTGTATTTAAAATATGATAAACATTTACTGAACTTGAGTACAGGATGGTCTCAATTCATACACTATTCTTCTTCAGGAGCTTTAGGGCAGGGATTCTAAAACCAGCAGTGGAAAGAACACTTTCCTCACAACATTCTCTCTGCAAGGCAAAAAATACCCGCCCTAAAATATACTTCCTTTTTATTTTCTGTTTGAATATAGATCTAATTGACATAGAATAAAACTCGGACATCGCTGTCAGATACCTTGTAAGTATACATGTGTGCATATATATGCATGTGTGTGCATGTATCTGGTTTTATAGGAATATGCTCAAAGGGAAAAGTAACGTTTCTCTTCTTTGGACTTAGCAAGTTTTTCCATCTGCCTGCTGTTAAGAATTCCAACTGATTTATGTCAAAATAGAAGCATTATACATTACCACAATGAGAACAGAGTAGCTGCTTTCTCCGTTTATAAACACTTCTAAAAGTATTTCAAACTAGTCTGAAATTTCAAGATGAAAGTAATGCAACCTTTAATGCTTGCTTACATGACCTTTAACATAACTGCCTGCAAGTTATGTTTGTACATGCAATTAATTCAGATGTTTAGAATGATTTCAGCAGGGCATCAGTCACAATCTTATTTCCCATTAAGACCCTTTAGTCATTATTTTGTTATTTCAGGCAGATGTTCTGATGAGGTTTCTGTGTTAGTCTTAGCAGTACAGCTGTCCTGTTTTAAGTACAAGCTCAACTGAATCTTTCGGAGCACTGAATTAACTGGGATGAGAACATCACAAATTTGTGATAAAAACCACTGACCTTCATTTTAGAGAACTGGTGCTTGCAGGGGAAGAGGAGTGATCTCTCCTCTGAGGTTTGACTGTTTGCTGAACAACTGACGATGAATTTAAAGCAGAACAAGCACATAAGCTTTGAAAAGAATGTAGAATTTTCTGTTAATAAAAGATTCTTTCTGAACAAGTCTGAGCTCAGTTTAGTACATGACACATTCAGTAGTCATTTTAGACTACGGGTTTAATTAAAAATGTACCAACATGACAATCTTGTTATTTTGATACGTGAAGATCACTCCATCTTACATTGCATATTGTTGATATTGGCTACAGCACAACTGTGGATGTTGGGAGTCTTATTAAAAACCAACAGCCTATTAATAGATCTCTGTTGTGCTGTTGGTAGCAGCTGTCTTGTTGAACCTGAAACATTAATTACAGCCTCCCACACCTGGGTGGCAAATACGTTAATAAAGATACGCTTTGGGGCGTGCCTACATTCTTTCAATGCTTGATGGAGCCCTGCAAATTTCCTATGTATTTTGTTATCAGATCTTGTCCATGAAAGATTGAGCTTTGCTATAAGCTAGTCAGCATTGCTCCCTTATGTGTCTGAGGTACCGTGCTTTTGTCAGAGCACCTTTGTCTTTCATTTTTCCTGTTCTGTGTGTTGTTTGTGCTGTGTTTGCATGCCATGTTTGCATGCTGTCCAGGTGAACATAAGCACCTGTGTCATTTGTGTGCCAGTATAGACCAGTTACAGACAAGTGGGGTGGCCACCACTGTGGTTTGTGAAGTGGTTTTGTTCTCCCACTTTGGTCTTTTTTCAGGCCCAGTTCTCCTTAATGAAGAAAGGTTTTGGACAAAATCTTGCTAAATTGTGCTTCATTTTAAATTGGATTCCATTTTCCACACTTGGAGTTCTGAAATGCATATATTGAAATAAGGTGTGATTTCTTTTTCTTTTTTGGGGGGAATGGCTAAATCAGTGCAATCCCTTTTCAGAAGTCTGACATTCATAGTCGAAAATTAATTGATCAAAAATACAGGTGTTGTGAAGTTAATAAATGTTGGGACATTGCATAATTCTTAGATTACAACATGAAGGTTTTTGAGGACTGTATACATTTTTATCTGAATATAAGTTGATTTAACAATCTGAAAGTCAGTAAAGACACCTACTCTATCTTTTTACTGCAGTACAAATATTTAGGGGGAAAACAGCTTGCCCTTTCCCGTTGTTACACAATTGAAGCATTACTCAAACAGTTTAAACACAATGTTAAGATGTAAGAGGACAGACTTCATATCTACAGCCCTGAACAATTCCAACAGAGATGGGGGAAAAGTCTTTGAAAAGCAAATATTTGTGGATGGAACAAACAACTATGGTAGAGTCATCCTCTTTAATCAGAGCAGATGAACTGATACATCACGCAACCACACTATCAGTTAATTCAGTCTCCTTGGTCTTGATGCATTTGAGGTGAAGTCTTAAAGGACTAGAACTAATGGACTTACTGTAATACTAATTAATTTTTTTTTTTTTCCTGCTCTCTGCTTGGCTCTGGTCTTCACCCACAGGTGTCCGCTGCTGGCTTTCAAAGGTTACTAAAATTTTAGCAGCTGCCTTGAAACTGAGCTACCTAAGCTTCACTTACTGTTGCTTCTCCCTACACCACACTGCGCTGCTGCTTTCGATCTTGCCTGCTCAGAACACACTAAGAGATTTTCTTTTTCAAATACCCACAATGAAACTTAGGCTAGAAATATGTGCCATTCTTTTGCTGCCTGTGTACTTGTTAATATCTGTATACAGTATGCTTGTATTTATTCCGTGGTATTTTCTTACCAATGCTAAGAAGAAAAAGGCTATGGCAAAGCGTTTAAAAGCTAAGCCCATCTCGGACAAACCTGGAAGCCCCTACCGTTCTGTCACTCATCTTGACTCACTAGCAAACATAAACATTCCTGGAGCAGACACGCTGGACAAACTGTTTGACCACGCTTTAGCAAAGTTTGGGAAAAAGGACTGTCTTGGGACCAGAGAAATACTGAGTGAAGAAAATGAAATGCAACCAAATGGAAAAGTTTTCAAAAAGGTACAGCTTACCATTAAGTACTTAATTCTGTTCTGGTTCTGAGCTCTTCTACATTTTGGCTCAACAGCAGAAGCAATATTAGAGGTTTAATCTTCTATTAATTTAAAATGTGCACTTTACAGTAGTTAAAGAGTGATGTGCTAGTGGATGCGCTCCTAATTTCGCTACAAGAAAAATGGAAGTGCTTGTTGTGTTGAGCTCCAACTCACAAAAGCAGGGAAGAGCTGTACCAGCCACTTGTTATCACAGTGTTTTTTTTTCTGTTGTTACCCCCTCCTCCAGCTAATCTTAGGAACCTACAGATGGCTGTCCTATGAAGAAGTAAATCAGAAAGTGAATCGCTTGGGGAGCGGACTGATGGCGCTGGGGCTGACCCCAAAGAGCACGGTTGTTATATTCTGTGAGACCCGAGCAGAATGGATGATCGCAGCCCTGGCCTGCTTCAAGTACAACTTCCCTCGTGAGTGCTGAACCTGTGTACTTTGAATATATTTTAGAAGCGTTTTGTAGTACTGCTTTGACAGTTGAGAATGTTGAAGGTGCCAGTCCTGGCACTGATGGTATAAGAATTTATTGAACTTATTCTGTGTATGGCCTGAGTTTCAAAGTTTCCAGTATATTCTGTACATAGTAGAGTTCACTACACTTTACTTGCTCATATATACATGAGCCCAAACTTTTGGACTGTAGCAACATTTTAGACCTTAGCATGACAGAAGGGCAGAGTTCCTGTTCCATTTTTTAAATATGTGAGGACTCAGTAGTTGCATTTTCCCCGCAGACTGAGGAATGTTTGTAGCATTTTCAGTCTATATTCTGACTTCCAAACCTGAAATCTGAAAAGGTTACTGGAAGAATGATAACCAAAAGGAGATGCTAGGCTGAAGGGGCAGTCTGGTAACACAGCCAAACTGCTCAAATTTGTTACCATACAAATTTGGTAAAAAAATTTTACCAAAAAATTTAAAAAAAATTTAAATTTTAAAAAATTTTCTTTTTTACTTTATTTAAGCAGTCAAAATATTTAATCTGACTTGTTACATACAGCCTTCTCAGTGATAAAGGAAGATTATTACAATCGTGTAACACCTCTTTTTTAATCCTTTCTACATGATCACTACTTCACAGGAATATTACATTTCTTAAATAGTCTTTGGAGGTTCAAATTTGAGGTACCAGTATGACACTGAAGGATTTTCCTTCAGGTGGACTCCTCAGTGCCTCTGAGACACTCAGTAGCATTACTTTCACCAATCAGGGTTAGAAAATAATCTTACCCCATGAACACCAGTCTGATTTCTTATTCTGATCTCTGCCCTGCCCCCATCAGTAATTTCATGGGAGCAAGGAAGCAGATAGCACAGAGGCTGGAAGCTGACATTCAGCTGAAAGTGCAAAGCAGTAATGGTGGCTGGTGTCCTGCAGTGCTGAGTGTCAGCTCTCCTGCAACGTTCTGGTTGCGGAGCACTCAGAGGAAGAATACATTCTCAGCTGCTTACTGTGCAACTGCTTAGTGTGTTTTTGTTGAGTTTTAGTGGATCTTTTTGTTCTTACTATTTCTCTTCTTCCATATAACTGTCCTCCTCATTCCAGAGATCTCTTGTAGAATACAATTCTGATATGGGAAGATTAAAAGCCGCTTTGTTTCCTAGTTAAAAAAATCCCCATTGAGCTCATTCCCCCCACAATGCATTGCAGTGAGCCAAAGAAAGAGCCTTAACTTCTGTGTTCATTCCCTCTCCGACATAACAGTTGTTACCTTGTATGCTACGCTGGGTGAAGAGGCAGTAACCTATGGTCTCAATGAATGTGGAGCATCGTATCTGATCACCAGTGCGGAACTTCTTGAGAGCAAACTTAAGGTATCTTGGCCCCAGCTTTACCTGCTTCCAAGCAACCCTGCAGTAATTTTACACTGCAGACATTGCTAACTATTTTCTTTCTGTTCTGTAGGCTACGCTGCCACAGATCTCCTGTCTAAAACATATAATTTATGTGGACAATAAGACAATCAATAAGTCTGAATACCCTGAAAATGTTGAGATTCATAGCATGCAGACAGTGGAAGAGCTGGGAGCCAAACCAGAAAATGGTAAGTGAATCACTTCAGAGAACCAATCAAGCAATGTGAAATCAGACCTGACCAAAGAGGTTGGGTAGCAGAAAAGGCAAACATGCCAAGTCTCAGACACAAGGGAAGTGGCAGATTGACAGTTTATCCTCTGCCCTTTAAATAAATGGGTAATCTGTTGGATCCCTATTTATTGTCTTGTACCTTTGTTCACATTTCAGGTATTTCAGGATAAAACTTAAGTTTCTAAAATACAAGCAGAATAACTCTTAAGACTCTGCCTTTTTTTGGGAACTGAAGTGAATCTGGTGCAGTGTTCCATTTTCTGCTACTCTTATTCACCTTATTTTCACTATTTTTCCTAAGAAAAGAAAAGCACTTGAGGGTATTTTTGCTTGTGAGTCTTTTTTTCTGAGCCAATCTGATACTGGAAAGCATCCTGAACAACCAGAATAACCATGACCTATCTTTGCTACACTGGGCAGCCTGGAGTGACTGTAACATCTTCAAGGAAGGAGAAAATCAATCCCTGATTATCCCTTTTCCTTATCTCAGTGGTCTGCACTTAGCCAGAAAGTAGGTAAGAATTAATGCAATTTTTCTCTTGCATTTTGTAGCAAGCATTCAGCCAAGCAGACCTGTTCCCACAGACCTGGCTCTAGTAATGTACACCAGTGGCTCGACTGGGAGACCTAAAGGAGTGATGATGCAGCATAAGAACTTGATAGCTGGAATGACAGGACAGTGCGAGAGAATACCTGGGCTGGGGTAAGAAACTTTGCTGCCAAGCATTGGAGAGGTAAAACGACCTCTAAAAGTGTGTAAGTTTATGGAAAATCTGTTGCTGGCACCAGCTATTAGTGAGCTCCTTGATTTTATTGTGAGCCAACTAATCTTTAGTTTATATGAAATACATGTTGTGTTCTTGATCTCACCCTGCTCTTTGCAAAGTATGCCCTTCTAGATCTTGTCCCACATGCTTTTTCTGCTCTGTTTTTTTTTGTTTGTTTGTTTGTTTTGGTTTTTTTTCCTCACCTTTATCTAGAGCTCTGGGATGGAGTTTTGCACTCTTCTGTGCATTAGAAAACATCAGATGAAGTAATTATTCATCTAGTCAAATTTGGGAAAGTTTTCCGCTAGACATTTTCAGTCAGCTCGAATCACTTCAGGAAATACACCAGAGCCTACCACTTCCACTCATCTAGAGACTCCTGCTGGATGGATAATACACATGCTGCTGAATCTGCTCCAGTACACTGCACTGAAATGAGCAGAGAAATAATGAATTGTTCTGATGATAGTACAGCCATCTGCAAACTCCCTCACAAATATTTTGAGAAAATGTTTTGTGGATGTGGATGTGTCTTTGTCACTGCATTCACAAATGCAGCTGAGGTAACCTACAATAAACCCTTTGTGTGGTAGGATATAAAAGCCGTTCTGACCTGATGTTGGAAGCTTCTGTAAAGTAACAGCTCTAAGTTTATTCTTAAGAAATCCCAGTGTTTCCTGAAATAAGCCTCCGTTACCTCAGTGATCAGCTCTCCTCTAATCTATCTTAGAAGGAGATGCTATGGTGACTTAAGGATTTGAATTGTGTTGGTGATAATTTAAAAATAGTGATTTCATCCTTAATTGGGCACCTGGGATGAAATCTCCCATGAGGAGAAGAAACCTGCAATGGAGCACTAAGGAAACTGGAGCTTCCTAGAAAACAAGGCAAATCCCATAATTCATACTGATTTCAGTGAGGTAAGATTTTTTACCGATTCAGTTTATAAACTGATTTATAATCACACCCATCTTTCATGCAGAAGAAAAAGTCTCTGTGACCTGAGTCTCTCAGAAACACAGCTAAACACACCACAAAGAAAGGTGAAGCAGTATTTCAGTCCACTCATGCATCATTGTTCATTAGATAATCTTTCCTTTACTAGGCCCAAGGATACTTACATTGGTTATTTGCCCCTGGCCCATGTATTGGAACTGACAGCAGAAATTTCTTGCATCACTTACGGCTGCAGGATTGGATATTCCTCTCCACTTACACTGTCAGATCAGGTGAGGGGCGGGGGGAAAAGCAAAAGCAAATTTAAGCTTTCACAGTCAAAGTTCTTGATTAGCTCTTCTCTTCCTTTAAAGAAGTGCTGATGTATGTGGTACACTGAAAAAATAGTTTGGCTTTTTTTTTTTCAGAAAATGATACAAATAAACATTCCTGGTGGAGATACAGCAACAGATCCTACTATATAACGTTTTATTTATGCTTTTGCTGTTATGATACTTAGGAAATCTAAAAGAAAACCTACTAAATGTGAATAGCATAATCCTAGAGAAAATTAGGATATGAACAGCTATTAAAACACTAACTACACATAGGACTCCATAAAATGATTTTAAGTTCTTAGACTCAGTTCAAGTTCTTTAGTCAATTATTGTAGCTCTTCTATTTAGCTTTTTGCCTCATTCCATTTAATAATGAAGATAAATAAGAGCAAATTAAGCTAGAGAAGAATGTTTCTGTACGTTTTGCTGGTATAGAGACATCAGATTTAAAAAAAAAAAACAACAAAAAAAAAACCCACAATTAACAAAAAACCCATGCCACAAAATACTCCTGGAGGAATACAGAGGGAGTACAAGTACAAGAAAGAGAAAACAAAAAGTTACACAACGTGGACTTGCTTTACCCAGCTGGGTGTGCAAAACATCTGAACTTTTGGTTGAAATTGTTGTCAGTAGCTACATTTTCCAATCACAGTGGAAAAGTATTTTAAACAGGAACTGTTATTTAGAGAGACAGCGGAATATTACATGATAGCATATCCCCTCTTTTTTAGTCCTCTTCTGAAGAGCTGCTTCATTTGCATCTTCATAAACTATCATTTTTTCTGTGTTACAGTCAAGTAAGATTAAGAAGGGAAGCAAAGGAGACTGCACTGTACTTAAGCCAACACTGATGGCAGCTGTGCCCGTAAGTACAAAGATATTTAAAGCAAAAACAGTGCTTTCTAACTCCTTCATGCTGGCGTGTTTATTTAAGGACTTCATTTTTTGGTAAAAGAAATTGTAAAAGAAACTGTTACTAACAGGCAAGAAAGCAGAATATAGAAATTCCAGCTGTCACTGCTTGAGCTGGAGAACTGATGCTGCAAAAGAGCACAAGAATATCCCTATGCTAAAGCAAAGATTTTTGTTGATCCAAAACTGTAAATGCTTTTCAGCAGTTAGAGGTGAAGTTTTACTGGGCTACTGATGAAACAATAGGCTACAGGAAGCCTTCAGTGTTCACAGTCTGAACACTTTTTGCTTAGAGAGCCTATAAACTATGTACTACAGCGGGAGGGTTCTTCCTCTCTGGTGATGCTGTTATGAGGCGACATAAGCAACCAGAGACGAGTCAGGAAAAGTCCTTCATTTTTCTGCTGCATTTCTGACACTTCATTCCACCTATTTCAGACAGCTCCAGGCTGCAATGGCCTATAAATTGGCTAATTGATAACATATTAAAAGCATTAGAGTTAAGCATTGCTTAACCAATGGTGCAGATATTTTCATTCTTGCTGTGTTACTCATTTAAAAGGAAGAATAACAGTTCCTTAATTTGTTGTTTGTTTTTTTGTTTTTTATTATTTTTAGCACAGAAATTTATTCTTTGTGATAATTTTCCTTGTTTCTTTTTAACACTCTACAGGAAATAATGGACAGAATTTATAAAAATGTCATGAGTAAAGTTCAGGAGATGAACTATATTCAGAGAACTCTGTTCAAGATAGGCTATGACTACAAATTGGAACAAATCAAAAGAGGATATGATGCACCTCTGTGTAACGTGTAAGTATTATTCATGGCCCAGATGCACTTTTTTCATTGTGATTTGTTCAAGCAGTCTAGAAGAATCATCATCTAAGCTATCTGAAATCAGACAATTCTATTCCAGCACGCAGATATGATCTAACAACTAACTGAAATAAACCAAGTTCTGACAGGAAACAGAGAGAAGATATTTAATGGTAATCACTGAATCACACATTGTCACAAGTGGGAAGAAATGCACAAGGATCACCGAGCCTGAGCCCTGGCTCCACACAGGACTACCCAAATCCTATGGCTGAGGTCATTATCCAAACACTCCTTGAACTCCAGCAGCTCAGGGCTGTGCCTGCTGCCCTGGAAGCCTGTTCTGTGCCCAGCACTCTCTGGTGAAGAACCTTTTCCTAACACTCAGCCTGACCCTCACCCAAAAGTGTACCCACTGCTCAAGGGGAGGCCGCAGCAGCACAGAGCAAACTCTTCCCCTGCCCAGCTGGCAGTGCTGGGCCTTGCACACCCCAGGGTATGGATGGCCCTTCTGGCTGCTGGGGTATGGTGCTGGCTCAAATTCAGTGTGTTGCCAACCAGAGCCCCCACATCCCTTTGTGTGAGGCTGCTGTCCTACCTAAGAATGACTGGTTTCCTGTAGGAGTGATTAGTCTAAAAGTGACTGCTCTGCAGGGTGAATGATTAATCTTGAGTAAGAAGGACAAGTCTTCCAAACAGATGACTAGTTAGTTTTCATTGGCTTTCATTTTTGTTTATAGAATTGAAAGCTTTATTTTTGTAAGTTGTAGGAGTTCTGCTGTCTTCAAACGTTACACAAGAAGTAAGGTTTTTGATTCTCCGCTCTCCTCTAAAATCTGTGAACAATTAAGTTATTTTTGAGGTGTTCCAGATATGAAGGATTCTCATTTCTTTACATAAAAGTGAGCTGAGTGAATGACCCTTAACATACATTTTCCCCTTTTTCCAGACTGTTGTTTAAAAAAGTAAAGGCACTGCTAGGAGGGAACATCCGTATGATGCTTTCCGGAGGGGCCCCACTCTCACCCCAAACACAAAGATTCATGAATATCTGCTTTTGCTGTCCTGTGGGCCAAGGCTATGGATTAACAGAAACATGTGGAGCTGGAACAATTACAGAAGGTAATTAAAATACTTCTGGGAGTATGTTTTATTTTTTTAAGAGTTTTTTATAAGGGGAATTCAGAATAGTTGTAGCTCTTAACTGCAAGAAAGACACTTGAGGTAAGCTGTCTTCACAGCTGTCACATGAGTTTATACTTCAAAATGAAAACAATCTTTGTGTTCTTCCTTGTTCTTTCCCTAAGTTGCTGATTATAGCACTGGAAGAGTTGGAGCTCCTCTTATTTGCTGTGAAATAAGACTGAGAGACTGGCAAGAAGGTAAGAGCATCCGATGCTTTGGCTTCAGAGCAAGTAATTAAGTAACTTAACCAGTGCTTAGCTGGTTTCCTTGCCTATCTGCTTAGCTAGGTTGTAGCATGTGAAGTAATTGTTTGTCTTTGGTAGCCGTGATTAGTTTGTGCATGAACTTCAAGCTGAAGCTTCAAAACATTTTCTTAGCAGCAGCATATATAACTTGAAAATAATTGTGAGGGTTTTTTTCTTTTCCAGGGGGCTATACTAACAGAGACAAGCCTAATCCTAGAGGGGAAATTATAATTGGTGGACCTAATGTCTCAATGGGATATTTTAAAAATGAAGAGAAAACATCAGAAGATTTCACCATTGATGAGAATGGTCAGAGATGGTTTTGTACTGGAGATATAGGAGAATTCCACCCAGATGGGTGTCTGCAGATCATAGGTTGGCCTCACTTTTTGCTATCTTAACCTACTATAAGATCTTGACTAGACACAATTGTAAGGATGTGATTAGTCCTGTTGGCTTTGATTGGGCTAATTGACCTAAGATTACCTACTTGCAAAATCGTAGCGTAAGACTCTTCCAGAAGTCTTTACAGCTATAAGAAAACTTTGGAAGCAATGCCCTTCCCTGCCACCCTATCACTGTTTAATTCCTGTGTGCTAATGAATAAATGTAAGATTAATTTTTGGTATTTAATATAAAACTTTAAAATCAGAATCTCCATCATGTTCATACACATTGCATGACAAGAAGTGTAATGTAAACTTCGTGGCAGAAGTCTTTATAAAGTTACAAGAATATGTATATACTCTTAGCATCTTTATAATTAAAATGCTTTAATTCATTTTTATTCACTTTTATTATGCATAGCACCAAACCTGTTTTGGTTTTGCAAATGAGTCTATGGAAATGCAGAAGTTTAAATGGAGCAAGCACGTTTTTTTTTTTTATCCTTTCCCCTCTACTCCTAGATCGTAAAAAAGACTTGGTAAAGCTACAGGCTGGGGAATACGTGTCCCTGGGCAAAGTAGAGGCAGCACTGAAGAACTGTCCGTTGATTGATAATATCTGCGCTTATGCCAAAAGGTAAGAGTAGTATTAACTTTGTGTAAACACGAAATACAAGCTGTGACTCACTTCTATACTGACATATTACAGTTTTCATTGAACAAAAGCCCCTACCAAAGTGTGAGTTATAAACAGCATCCCTAAAGTGACATGCATAAGCACCAAGATTCTCTTAAACAAGAGAAAGTAACTTATGCTTTTCTGTTGGCATTTCCACTATTGCAGTTCAGTCTAGTTTGTTCCTACTCCCACCCTCAACAGGTATAATTTAGCTTTGACTTTGGCTTTCTGTCACAGTATGAGGGAAAATTCATCTGGGCGTTCTGGACCAGAACTAAAGCTCTCTGAGTTTTGGAAGTAGGCCAGGTGTCTCGTCTCCCCCTACTTATTCATACTACATGAAGGGAAACTGCAGAGAACTAGTTAAACACAAGATGCATTTGGAAAGCTAAATGATGCTGTAGTTTCACAAGTGCACTTGGAAGTATGATAGTGATCAAACCTAACCACTTACAACTTAGATCCTGAGCTCTGACAAGTTGTAAAAACCTTTTAAAAAAAAAAAAAAGGACTGTGTAGGCAGGATTAACTACAGTTCAAGAAGCACTGTGCATCTTTGCATCTATAATCATGTAAGCATTTTATCCTTGAAATTGAAGCTATAACTGTTTTTTTTCCCTTTCCTCTCTTGCTATCCTGTGGTAGTGACCAGTCTTATGTGATCAGTTTTGTGGTTCCCAATCAGAAGAAGCTGACAGCATTAGCTGAGCAGAAAGGTCTAAGTGGAACCTGGGTCGAAATCTGTAACAATCCTACAATGGAAGCTGAAATACTACAAGAAATTAAGGAAGTGGCAAACAAGAGTAAGTAAAATGCCAATCTCATGGTGCTTATTAAGGCAAAAGTTTTCTGTTATCCCCACTGACTGCACTTCCTTCTTTCCATTGCTTCAGTCTATCAATACTTTTATCAGAGGCAAAGGCCACAACAAATTCATACCTCTTATTCCAGGAATAGACATACTTTTTGGTCATCTTAACTTTCTCTTTTTGTTATTAAAGAACAAAACAAAACAAAACAAAACAAAACAACAAACAAAAAAACCGAAAGCTTTTTTTTTTCCCAACTAACTTCTAGAAAGAGGTTGCTTGTTTAATGCATTTATGATTCAAAAGGTTTGGAAGGGAAATTAAGACATTTGCAGCAAGAAAATTACTTAAGCAAGACATTTCAAAGCTTTGTTCTATGCAAAATTGTGTACTACTGCTTAGAACAACTATGACCCTTATGTTTATAATGGCTTAAAGCCTTCTATTCCTTGCTACAGAGATAAAAGTGATCAAAAACCTCATCAGTTCTTTATAGGGCCAAGAAAAACAAAAAGCTAACTGGAGTCAGGAATCTCTCTAAATTGCTACACACCTCATACATGGAAGTAGTAAAGCAATGTAAGTACACACTAGGCACTGCCTCTCAAACCTGGAGAATCTGCCTTTCAAAACCAAGAAAATTAGAATGAAAGGCAGTATCAACTCTTCCCAAAAATTAAATGAATATATTTTTAGGGGTTTGACTTACGTATAAACGCTTTAATCCACATTATTCCATCATGAACTAAGTAAATAATATATAGTTTTGTTATTCAAAGTCTCCACTTATACATTCCTTTTACTTTTTAGATAGTAATCTACCATTCAGATAGAATTAATTTGGAAGGTTTTTTCCAAAATTACTTCAAAGAGAGAGTTTTGTTTTTTAGCAACACATAACGTACCTTTATGGGGAGCAGACATGTAACTAAACAGGAGGAAGCAGCACGTTCCAATAGCAGTTTGAAGCTAGAGACAAAAGAGCTCCTGGGGTCAGACGTCCCAGCTGTCCTGCTGCCACCTAGAGGCTGTGCTGCCACAAGTCGTGCTAGAAGTTCACCGGCAATCTCAGTGGGTGCTATGATAGGCCTGCATGCAGGACCTGGCAGCAAGGTCTGTGCAGTACTGCAAGCATGCACGAGTTCCCTGCCCTGTTCCTGGGGCAGGAGAGGCTCTGAAGCGATTACCCATCTCCTCCCTTGCTCACCCCTCTACACCTGTGACAGTCTCACGTTCTTCAGGATACAAAATTCTTTGTTCCACGTACTAGATTTCTCACATCCAATACAAGGTATAAACACAGTATGTTATTAGAATATTTGCATGCTATAACGTTAGCACTGAGCTTTGGTACACAAATTTGTGAACTGCCTTTTAGGTTACTTCATCAAGTAGGTCACCATATTATAAGCACTACAGAGTGCTTGCCTTAGATTTCTAGGTAGCACGAATGTTTCATTTAGCAGTGTTATCATACTCATGCTTTTGCTTCTTGCTGTCCCTGCAGTGAAATTAGAGAGGTTTGAAATACCCATCAAAGTGCGGTTAAGCCCTGAACCGTGGACTCCAGAAACTGGGTTAGTAACAGATGCTTTCAAGTTGAAAAGGAAAGAACTGAAAAACCATTACCTCAACGACATCGAAAGAATGTATGGAGGCAAATAAACAGGCTGAACTGACTAGACAGCTGTGCTGAACGTTCTTTATCATGCCTTGATTTTGGATGTCCTTGTATACTGTAGGTATCACATGTATTCAGAAAATACACCAAATTGATGAATGTTTCTTATCTCTAAAGAGAGCAAGAGAAGATCTAAAAGTAAAAATTCCTACTTAATGGCAGAAAATGTTGATGTGCTTCAGAGTTTCATGTGATCATTTCCAGTTTTGAGACCAACATAATTACATGAAGCAGTACAGCCAGACAACTTCTTTATTCTTTCTCTCACATGTTCAGACTACTTGCAATTTCTCTCTAATTCATTGTGAAGCCTGGTGTGTACGGAGGAAAAGTGTACTTCAACCTTCCCCATTTGAAAATAAAAATACATTAGTGAAGAACATGCTAGAGATCACTAATAATGTACTGCTTAAAAACTGATGGATTCTTCTGCACATTGGTTATTTGCAATATTTACAGTGCCTATAAGAGAATATAAAATACACTTACCTTAAAGGTGAACTGAAAAATCTTCCTAAAGAAAAGTTATTTGAAAACATTGCTCAAGAGCATTGAGTCAACTGTCTCAAGTTCCACTCACCGAATACATTTGTACTGCCACCTTGTAATTCCAGCAGAGCTTTCCACTATGACATAGCATGAACGAAAGCAAAGACTTGCCTCGCTGCAGGAGCTACTGAAAATCATCAGCTGCATGCAAGATGCAGTACCTGCAGCCTAGCTGGCAGATGACAGTGAAATTGATTGGCAGTTGTCTCTAAACAGATCCAAAACTCGAAGGAGAATTTGTTCTTTTTATTTTTATTTTGGAGGTGGCATGGTGGTTTTATTTTAAAGGCACTGATCCTCTAGACCTTCGCATGAGTGCGAGTAGTGGTACAAGTTACCTCCATGTAGTTTACAGGATCAGGGTCTAAGTATCTGTATTTACTTTATGGAAAGGTATTTCTGTTCACCTTTTATAATACAGTATCCCAAACAAAGCCAACCAGAAACCAATGGCAGTTTCTCTGTGTCTTGTTTTACTTATGACAAAGTATGCCGTGGCTGGGGAAATCTTTGTTTTAAGGAATTAAGAAAAAAAAGGGACAAATCACGCTATATAGAAATCCTTATAAAAAAAGTGTTCTTACATTAACTGGAAACTGTAGGTGTGTTGAAGTGGGAGGTTATAATTTAATAATAGTTTATCATTTTGTGTGCAGCATCCAGCACTGTGTTTCCTTTGACTTGTAACTGAGCTCCCGCGTCCCCGCTAGCTCTTCACACTTGAACCACAAATGCTGTAAGAAGTGGAGGCTCTTGATGCTGTTCTACTTTGCACTTTTCTTAATATTTCGTATGTGCTGCGTTCATTTTGTACAAGTGTGGCTCAGCTGCTATATATTGCAAATTCATTTTAAGTATTTATAGATTTCTTCTATTCATAATGTGTTGTGTATATGATGGTTAAAAAGGAAAACTATTTGTTACTGGCACTGTACAGAAAGTAAAAGGTTTTGTATGATGCTTCTCCTTAGCAAACTGGCACATCTGTGGGTTCGTGAAGGCAGGAATTACTTTCCCTTCCAGTTGCAGCTCTCCTGGTGACTCAGTTCTGGAGCTTTGTTAGCAACTTGCCATGTTTCAAACCAGTCACTGTTGGATAGCCTTTATACAGCCTGTTAGCATCACAGAAGTTAGGTGTGTAGGAAAGTTACTCGCACATGAGTCCGTCGGCAAGTTGTGTGATTTTGTTTTTTTTAAACCATGAATGTATTTATATGAAATGTATTTTATCTAGACTCCAGCTATCTTCTGTGTGTCAGCTGACTGAGGATTGCTATTTTCAGTGTATACATATACACACCACGGTGACATTTCAAAATCAAGAATACAGTTGAAATGGTTAACCAAGTTTGTGTTCTGGAGTGTACTGCATGTCGTTTCCAGTTACTGATCAGCACCTCCCATTCTCTTTGCAATGGAGCATACCCTAACAAAGGACCCAGCAGAAGCAGCAGCTCAAAAGAACAACCCCAAGGGTAAAACACAACCCAGGGAAGGCCTGCATGATGTAGAGCACATGCTGCAGAAGAATCCATACACATCAGCTTCTCAGGTACTTTTGGAGAAGGGGGAAAACGTGAGGGAGGCATTACAGTAGGCTTGCTGGTAGCATGGAGATGACTTGCAAATATAACACTTGCACTTCAGTAAGAACTTTTAATTCTAAATCCTTTTGTGACAAAGCTTGTAGAGAAGTGAGAAACAGTATGTGCAGGAATGATGTTCTTGTTATGAGGAGAAAGGAAATAGAATGCAGAAGTCACAGCTTACAAACATGTGATAGTTCCAGGTGAGAATCCTGAGCTGGACTGAAAGGGTGGGCAACGTAGGACTGAAGACTGAGCAGTAGATGATTTCCTAATCCTGAAAGCGACAGAGCTGAAAGAAGCTCCAGGATCCTCAGAAAGTAAAAACCTAAAAGTCATCTTCACAGAAATGGCCAGTAACAAACCTGATTACCTTCAGCTGCACCCACTATCACCCTCAACAGAGGCATGAAGGAGCTGTCTCCAGGAGACAAGGAGAAACAAAAAAGCTTTCAGTAAGGATCATTTAGGAGTTGGAACAATGGGGCATTTTAAAAATAAACCCAGAACTTCTAAACAATTTCTTATTAAATACTGAACTAGTTGCTCAAGATCACCACCACTTAAAGTTTCTGCAGCATCAGAGACAAAGGTTAAATGAACACCCTTCAAGGGTGGGTTTAACACAGAACCTCAGGTAAGAGCTGGGGGCTGAGGTTTGCTTCCTGTACACAATGCAGCAGTGACACTGCATCTAACAGGAGGCTGCCCCTAATTGGCTTAGTATAAACAGGGAAAGTGATGGTTATTCCCTTCAGAGCAGGTTAATTGCTGTTTAGCCAGCCCACGTAAGCCAGCACACAGAGCCACAGTTCCCATCAAACACTTCCTAAGCTGTATGCATGGCACAGGATATAAGCTGAGATCATGGGTCATCAGTTCTGTCAAAACCAAACCAACACCCCCCACCTCCCGGAACAATTGTTTCCAGTAACCACAGTGTGCTCCAATGATGGATCAGTCACGTTCTGCAACTACAGGCAATCACAAAATACACTCTGGTCATGTATTTGGGAGCCAATCTATTAGCTAAATGCTATTTGCATGAGAAAATCAGTTTCCATTTCAGGGTTAACATTTAAACACAAGAAACTAAAAAAGACAACAAAAATTATACAAACAACAATATTTCAGTGCTACTTTTGCATAACATGCCACAAAGGTGGTTTACAAAATGCAATCCATACAGCCTGCAGCCTCTGCTTACATGGAATGCTGAAGGCTGTGCTCGAGTATTTGACACCACTGTGAAGATACCTCGATTGCTGAACACTTTCCCAATTAAACAGTGCTACTGCACAGTGGATCACTGGTTAATTTATTTGTTTGTATTTAATGTGATGGGGTCACATTGGCCATGGAGAAATAGGGCTGACCACACAAACACATTTGTTGTTAAACTATCACTGTCACTTCACTCGATTTGAATGAGTGCTGGCAGCAGCGGGGCGCTTCACCTCTGCACTGCTGTTTTTGCTGGGAGCTGCAGCACCTAAAATCTCACTGCACCTCTGCTGGGGAAGAGAGATGCCTGGAAGAAAATCAGACCTGGCCTATGGTGGACACTGACCAAAAAAAGTGTTCTAATGAAGTATGCAGCAAATTACTCCAGGTAACTTGTCAAAACCTGCATTTACTTGGAGGTGTTAGCCCTGACATGAGGCCAATGCCAATTAAATCAAACAAAGCGAGCTCTGGGGCACACTGATCCTCAGAGCCTTCACGCTTTTAAAGAAAAGAAGCAAACACTCCAACAACAGAACAGCACAAAATGAAAACTGTTGAATTTTCCATCTGTCCTCCCATTTCGAACCAGGGCTACCTGCAGGCTGATGAGCCTACGTAGGATCAAAGCCCAGCAGCATCTGCACTGAGTCCTCACACAGTGCTGCACCTGGCAGCAGAGCCCCAGGAGGCATTCTGGGTTTGTGTTTGAGACATGGTATCTAACCTACCCCTTCCTACTGGATCAGTTTGTTACTGATGGTGCTCCCCCAGGGAGTGGGCATGAAGAATAGGAATGCTGTTCTCTACCGCTGCCTGCTCTGCTTTACTTTTTGTCCTCTGAGTCAAAGCAAAGCCAATCGTTTGCTCTTGCAGTTCCAAATGGTTACACACAATGAAATTGAGCACCTTCTTTCTACCTGCAACAGAAACAACTGCCTATAGCATGCACTGCTTTATGTTGGGCACTGGCCAGCACGTCTCCTGTCAGTACTGAGGAAGCAAGATGCCCACACATCCCTCATCCAAGCATGGCTCTGAAGGGATGTGGCTCTGTAAAAGGACCCTACAGAGGAAATCAAAACGGAGCACACAGGCACACAGCAGGAACACACAGCTGACCACACATAGACAGACTGTGCCCCGGTAACACAACCACTACAGCCACTTGTGAGCACTGCAGCCACTGAGCTCAGACAGCAACAGGATGAGCCAGCAGGGAACAGGGATACATGAGGGCCTCCAATGGCACGTCAAAATCCACAGGCATGGGCACAGAGCTCTGGGGAAAGAAGAGTGAAGGACCTGCGTGCATCACAGCCTGAGTCCCTCTCTACCACACAGGTAGGGAGCAGCCCAACACCACCTCATCCGTATTCAGCACTCCCCAGGCCTCACAGGTCAAGCAACAGCCTCTACAGTTAATTACTGTTTTAATCACACTGATTTATCAGGAGTGCTTTCCTTCCAGCTGAACCTTTCAAATAGAATTGGAGTACGTTTTCCTTTCTAGAGTGCGTATGTATATTTGAATGAGACCCGGCGCTGAGAGGGTGGCACGGGCCCTCCCAAACACTCCCCCAGCCCCACACTCTGCCCGGTGTGGCAGCGCTGCAGGGAAAACCTCAGGCCGACAGCGGCATTGGACAGAGGGAGGCAGAGCCGCGCAGCTCCGGGCGGAGCCTCAGCCCTCTCACACGCACCATCTCTCGCCAAGCTCCGGGCGGATCAGCACGTCACTCCGGAGCCCGGCGCAGCCTGCAGGTGCACGCAGGGTACCCTCCGCTCCGGCTGCCCGCCGTGCCGTGCCATGAACTGCAGCGAGGCGCGGCGGCTGCAGGCGCTGCTGGGCGCAGTGCTGCGGGAGCTGCGCCGCGGAGCCAACAGCAGCGCGGTCGTCGCTGAGCCCGGGGCTGGGGGCGACGCCTCGCTGTACATCCTGCTAATCATGATCTTCTACGGCTGCCTGGCCGGGGGGCTCATCCTGGCCTACACCCGCTCGCGGAAGCTGGAGTCCAAGCACGACCCCTACCACCTCTACATCGAGCGCGACTGGGACCGCGGCGGCCCGGGGCAGGCGGCCCAGGAGGGCGGCCCGGCCGAGGAGCAGCGGCCGTTGTGACCCCGCGGAGCGGAGCGAGGGGGGCTCGGACCTGCAGAGCGCTACGGGACGGCCCCCGCCCCCAGCTCGGATCCCGCAGCTCGGATCCCGGTGGTACTGCTTTCTGCAGTAAACTCCTGTGCCACCGCGCGTCCAGAGAGCTCTCATCACTCATCCATCTAAAGCTCCTTCTCAGTTTGGCAGCTGCTGCATCTCATTGCCTCTGCTCTCACGTGGGGAATGGCCGTATCTCGGCTGCACGAGGGGATGAGGTGTTTTTTTTTTTTTTCTTCTTTTACAAAAACCCTGAAATGACAGGAGCTGCACAAAACGAGCACCAGGATCAGCACAACGGGGCCTGTCACATCAGAAGACCTTGTGCAAGGAATTCCTTCAACACAACCAGAAAGAACTAAGCTGACTACAACCAACATTCCCTCAAAGTGAAGAGGGAATTATTACACATCCAAACCCTTTTTAGCTTTGTCCCAGTGAAGGAACACTGTCAGCACGACTGCGGCCTCCCCGAGGCATCAGAGACCAACAACTCAGAAAGCACCTGCAGTGCTGACCACTACTGCTGGCTTCAGGTGGGCAGGGCAAGGATAGAGACAGGGCTGTCACATCTTCCTGAGTATGAGACTTGCACACACTGACCCACGTGCTGCACGCAGCCTGCTACAGCCCGTCCTTTACTTATATACACCGTCTCTTGCCAGAGAAAAACATCCCTCATCCACAGTCACACCTTTCATGTCATTGCTTTTTGTACGTACACTTGTAACAACCATTTTCAAGGGAGGAAGCAGAGGAGGCAAACTCCCTCAGAACTCCGACAAACACAAGAGCTCATTGAGAGCCACAGCCACTGCCACGAACTGCCCTGATGTGCTGGCCTCGCGAGAGCAACCTCACACATCCCATTCGTTTTATGGTATTGTTGCTTTTTAAAAAAAAAAATTCAATAAAAATAAAGATAAAATAAGTTTTGTTACTTACATACATTGACGAGAGTATTTCTATTACACGGGCTGCTCCGAAAGTAATGCTTCCTACTTTACAGTATTGGCCCACAACAGAGGCAGCAGTGGTGGCAGAACCTTCCCACCAGCATCCCGTTACGTTCTGCTGCCGTGTGACAGATGGCAGCAGAGGGGCAGTCTGACACGGAAGTGGGATGCAACAAAGGGGTGAGATTGAATTCCTCCATGAAGGCCAATTGCCATGCATTGGTGCTTGCTGAATGTTTCTGGAGACCAGTGGGGTGGGCGGTGCACTGCAGCAGTGGGGCACCTCTACTGGTGCAGACTGGGACGAGCATGCAGGCTCCTCCTCATTGTTGGCAAAAATGCACGGCTGATGAAAAAGAGAGCAAATTCTCAGCTACAAAGCACTATCAAGCAGTTACTGTGCTCTTTGTATCTGTCGTCACTTCTATGGAAATAATGAGGAGGCATTACTTTCAGAGAGACCTACATATATGTGGCCCAATTCAATTCCTCTTCACTCAGTGTGGCCCAGGCAAGCCAAAAGGTTGGACACTCATGTGTTAAAGCTTCAACATACTCAAAATTTCAACGCGCTCTCAGCATGTTCTGTTTAGCATCAGTTACTACTCACTGCTCCATCCTACAGATCACCACACAGTAGTTGTGGCAGTCCCTCTGTATCAGCATTCAAC
>VXAB01003079.1:389242-402606 GCA_013399175.1 Odontophorus gujanensis | reverse complement strand
GAGCGGAGCGAGGGGGGCTCGGACCTGCAGAGCGCTACGGGACGGCCCCCGCCCCCAGCTCGGATCCCGCAGCTCGGATCCCGGTGGTACTGCTTTCTGCAGTAAACTCCTGTGCCACCGCGCGTCCAGAGAGCTCTCATCACTCATCCATCTAAAGCTCCTTCTCAGTTTGGCAGCTGCTGCATCTCATTGCCTCTGCTCTCACGTGGGGAATGGCCGTATATCGGCTGCACGAGGGGATGAGGTGTTTTTTTTTTTTTTCTTCTTTTACAAAAACCCTGAAATGACAGGAGCTGCACAAAACGAGCACCAGGATCAGCACAACGGGGCCTGTCACATCAGAAGACCTTGTGCAAGGAATTCCTTCAACACAACCAGAAAGAACTAAGCTGACTACAACCAACATTCCCTCAAAGTGAAGAGGGAATTATTACACATCCAAACCCTTTTTAGCTTTGTCCCAGTGAAGGAACACTGTCAGCACGACTGCGGCCTCCCCGAGGCATCAGAGACCAACAACTCAGAAAGCACCTGCAGTGCTGACCACTACTGCTGGCTTCAGGTGGGCAGGGCAAGGATAGAGACAGGGCTGTCACATCTTCCTGAGTATGAGACTTGCACACACTGACCCACGTGCTGCACGCAGCCTGCTACAGCCCGTCCTTTACTTATATACACCGTCTCTTGCCAGAGAAAAACATCCCTCATCCGCAGTCACACCTTTCATGTCATTGCTTTTTGTACGTACACTTGTAACAACCATTTTCAAGGGAGGAAGCAGAGGAGGCAAACTCCCTCAGAACTCCGACAAACACAAGAGCTCATTGAGAGCCACAGCCACTGCCACGAACTGCCCTGATGTGCTGGCCTCGCGAGAGCAACCTCACACATCCCATTCGTTTTATGGTATTGTTGCTTTTTAAAAAAAAAAATTCAATAAAAATAAAGATAAAATAAGTTTTGTTACTTACATACATTGACTAGAGTATTTCTATTACACGGGCTGCTCCGAAAGTAATGCTTCCTACTTTACAGTATTGGCCCACAACAGAGGCAGCAGTGGTGGCAGAACCTTCCCACCAGCATCCCGTTACGTTCTGCTGCCGTGTGACAGATGGCAGCAGAGGGGCAGTCTGACACGGAAGTGGGATGCAACAAAGGGGTGAGATTGAATTCCTCCATGAAGGCCAATTGCCATGCATTGGTGCTTGCTGAATGTTTCTGGAGACCAGTGGGGTGGGCGGTGCACTGCAGCAGTGGGGCACCTCTACTGGTGCAGACTGGGACGAGCATGCAGGCTCCTCCTCATTGTTGGCAAAAATGCACGGCTGATGAAAAAGAGAGCAAATTCTCAGCTACAAAGCACTATCAAGCAGTTACTGTGCTCTTTGTATCTGTCGTCACTTCTATGGAAATAATGAGGAGGCATTACTTTCAGAGAGACCTACATATATGTGGCCCAATTCAATTCCTCTTCACTCAGTGTGGCCCAGGCAAGCCAAAAGGTTGGACACTCATGTGTTAAAGCTTCAACATACTCAAAATTTCAACGCGCTCTCAGCATGTTCTGTTTAGCATCAGTTACTACTCACTGCTCCATCCTACAGATCACCACACAGTAGTTGTGGCAGTCCCTCTGTATCAGCATTCAACCAATACCACTATGTACCTTCATACTGCAACTCACTCCCCAAAAAACAACGTGCAATACACTACACTTAGATCCTGTCTGAAAAGAGGGCTGTCCTTGTGAAAANGAGCGGAGCGAGGGGGGCTCGGACCTGCAGAGCGCTACGGGACGGCCCCCGCCCCCAGCTCGGATCCCGCAGCTCGGATCCCGGTGGTACTGCTTTCTGCAGTAAACTCCTGTGCCACCGCGCGTCCAGAGAGCTCTCATCACTCATCCATCTAAAGCTCCTTCTCAGTTTGGCAGCTGCTGCATCTCATTGCCTCTGCTCTCACGTGGGGAATGGCCGTATATCGGCTGCACGAGGGGATGAGGTGTTTTTTTTTTTTTTCTTCTTTTACAAAAACCCTGAAATGACAGGAGCTGCACAAAACGAGCACCAGGATCAGCACAACGGGGCCTGTCACATCAGAAGACCTTGTGCAAGGAATTCCTTCAACACAACCAGAAAGAACTAAGCTGACTACAACCAACATTCCCTCAAAGTGAAGAGGGAATTATTACACATCCAAACCCTTTTTAGCTTTGTCCCAGTGAAGGAACACTGTCAGCACGACTGCGGCCTCCCCGAGGCATCAGAGACCAACAACTCAGAAAGCACCTGCAGTGCTGACCACTACTGCTGGCTTCAGGTGGGCAGGGCAAGGATAGAGACAGGGCTGTCACATCTTCCTGAGTATGAGACTTGCACACACTGACCCACGTGCTGCACGCAGCCTGCTACAGCCCGTCCTTTACTTATATACACCGTCTCTTGCCAGAGAAAAACATCCCTCATCCACAGTCACACCTTTCATGTCATTGCTTTTTGTACGTACACTTGTAACAACCATTTTCAAGGGAGGAAGCAGAGGAGGCAAACTCCCTCAGAACTCCGACAAACACAAGAGCTCATTGAGAGCCACAGCCACTGCCACGAACTGCCCTGATGTGCTGGCCTCGCGAGAGCAACCTCACACATCCCATTCGTTTTATGGAATTGTTGCTTTTTAAAAAAAAAAATTCAATAAAAATAAAGATAAAATAAGTTTTGTTACTTACATACATTGACTAGAGTATTTCTATTACACGGGCTGCTCCGAAAGTAATGCTTCCTACTTTACAGTATTGGCCCACAACAGAGGCAGCAGTGGTGGCAGAACCTTCCCACCAGCATCCCGTTACGTTCTGCTGCCGTGTGACAGATGGCAGCAGAGGGGCAGTCTGACACGGAAGTGGGATGCAACAAAGGGGTGAGATTGAATTCCTCCATGAAGGCCAATTGCCATGCATTGGTGCTTGCTGAATGTTTCTGGAGACCAGTGGGGTGGGCGGTGCACTGCAGCAGTGGGGCACCTCTACTGGTGCAGACTGGGACGAGCATGCAGGCTCCTCCTCATTGTTGGCAAAAATGCACGGCTGATGAAAAAGAGAGCAAATTCTCAGCTACAAAGCACTATCAAGCAGTTACTGTGCTCTTTGTATCTGTCGTCACTTCTATGGAAATAATGAGGAGGCATTACTTTCAGAGAGACCTACATATATGTGGCCCAATTCAATTCCTCTTCACTCAGTGTGGCCCAGGCAAGCCAAAAGGTTGGACACTCATGTGTTAAAGCTTCAACATACTCAAAATTTCAACGCGCTCTCAGCATGTTCTGTTTAGCATCAGTTACTACTCACTGCTCCATCCTACAGATCACCACACAGTAGTTGTGGCAGTCCCTCTGTATCAGCATTCAACCAATACCACTATGTACCTTCATACTGCAACTCACTCCCCAAAAAACAACGTGCAATACACTACACTTAGATCCTGTCTGAAAAGAGGGCTGTCCTTGTGAAAACATTTCAAATAAGTAAGGCACAAAACCTGCTGCCAAGTAACCAACAAAGCACCTACTTCTAATTATCTGCAGTTCTACTGGTACATTTCAACACCTGAAAGAAGCACTGGGTCTCGGTCAACTGAAGCAACTTGCANGAGCGGAGCGAGGGGGGCTCGGACCTGCAGAGCGCTACGGGACGGCCCCCGCCCCCAGCTCGGATCCCGCAGCTCGGATCCCGGTGGTACTGCTTTCTGCAGTAAACTCCTGTGCCACCGCGCGTCCAGAGAGCTCTCATCACTCATCCATCTAAAGCTCCTTCTCAGTTTGGCAGCTGCTGCATCTCATTGCCTCTGCTCTCACGTGGGGAATGGCCGTATATCGGCTGCACGAGGGGATGAGGTGTTTTTTTTTTTTTTCTTCTTTTACAAAAACCCTGAAATGACAGGAGCTGCACAAAACGAGCACCAGGATCAGCACAACGGGGCCTGTCACATCAGAAGACCTTGTGCAAGGAATTCCTTCAACACAACCAGAAAGAACTAAGCTGACTACAACCAACATTCCCTCAAAGTGAAGAGGGAATTATTACACATCCAAACCCTTTTTAGCTTTGTCCCAGTGAAGGAACACTGTCAGCACGACTGCGGCCTCCCCGAGGCATCAGAGACCAACAACTCAGAAAGCACCTGCAGTGCTGACCACTACTGCTGGCTTCAGGTGGGCAGGGCAAGGATAGAGACAGGGCTGTCACATCTTCCTGAGTATGAGACTTGCACACACTGACCCACGTGCTGCACGCAGCCTGCTACAGCCCGTCCTTTACTTATATACACCGTCTCTTGCCAGAGAAAAACATCCCTCATCCGCAGTCACACCTTTCATGTCATTGCTTTTTGTACGTACACTTGTAACAACCATTTTCAAGGGAGGAAGCAGAGGAGGCAAACTCCCTCAGAACTCCGACAAACACAAGAGCTCATTGAGAGCCACAGCCACTGCCACGAACTGCCCTGATGTGCTGGCCTCGCGAGAGCAACCTCACACATCCCATTCGTTTTATGGTATTGTTGCTTTTTAAAAAAAAAAATTCAATAAAAATAAAGATAAAATAAGTTTTGTTACTTACATACATTGACTAGAGTATTTCTATTACACGGGCTGCTCCGAAAGTAATGCTTCCTACTTTACAGTATTGGCCCACAACAGAGGCAGCAGTGGTGGCAGAACCTTCCCACCAGCATCCCGTTACGTTCTGCTGCCGTGTGACAGATGGCAGCAGAGGGGCAGTCTGACACGGAAGTGGGATGCAACAAAGGGGTGAGATTGAATTCCTCCATGAAGGCCAATTGCCATGCATTGGTGCTTGCTGAATGTTTCTGGAGACCAGTGGGGTGGGCGGTGCACTGCAGCAGTGGGGCACCTCTACTGGTGCAGACTGGGACGAGCATGCAGGCTCCTCCTCATTGTTGGCAAAAATGCACGGCTGATGAAAAAGAGAGCAAATTCTCAGCTACAAAGCACTATCAAGCAGTTACTGTGCTCTTTGTATCTGTCGTCACTTCTATGGAAATAATGAGGAGGCATTACTTTCAGAGAGACCTACATATATGTGGCCCAATTCAATTCCTCTTCACTCAGTGTGGCCCAGGCAAGCCAAAAGGTTGGACACTCATGTGTTAAAGCTTCAACATACTCAAAATTTCAACGCGCTCTCAGCATGTTCTGTTTAGCATCAGTTACTACTCACTGCTCCATCCTACAGATCACCACACAGTAGTTGTGGCAGTCCCTCTGTATCAGCATTCAACCAATACCACTATGTACCTTCATACTGCAACTCACTCCCCAAAAAACAACGTGCAATACACTACACTTAGATCCTGTCTGAAAAGAGGGCTGTCCTTGTGAAAACATTTCAAATAAGTAAGGCACAAAACCTGCTGCCAAGTAACCAACAAAGCACCTACTTCTAATTATCTGCAGTTCTACTGGTACATTTCAACACCTGAAAGAAGCACTGGGTCTCGGTCAACTGAAGCAACTTGCAATTTTCATTAGTCCATCTGTTCTGCCTTATAGTTACAGTTCAACCAGATGTTTAAATAAGATAACACATTATCTACTGGTTAGAAACCTTAAAAAACAGTGAGGCTTCATGCATTTGCTATGGCTTTGAGCAACAAATGGATCATTTTTTGGGAGCTGATCCCCGCAGAAGCCATCGCACAGCACCACTGCAGCGTGCTGGCAGCCCTACCAGGCTGGGTGACCTCGAGGACAAATGTCAGGGCATCACCAGCCTCTTGCTGCTTCACCAAGCCCTCAGCCTGTTCCTGATGGGCAGCACCTCCCATGAGGCCTCAGTGCACTCTGTGCCTCTGCCCCAGGTGGAGGAAGAGCTGCTCCACACCATGCAGACCACACTGCCCCACAGCCAAGAGCTGCTGTGACTGCCACCTCAAAGCCATTCCCAGGGGGACCTCATGGCCCCATGGCTCTAGCAGCTCAGGTACTCCACCCCAGCGGGTTATGCCTCTATCTTCTGTGGTTAGATGGTGAATTATTATAATAAAAAATAAATTACCAGTCCTGCTCCTCTTAAAGCACTATAAGTTACTTATTTTTCCTCCCCTTTGTGCATATTTGAATTAAAATAATGCCTGGCCATGCCATAGCTGATGATGCTGCTGTGGATTTTACAACCCTGGAAACACCCTGGAAGTGTTTAGAGAGGAGACACTGCTTTATTTCTGTTTGGGGTGCAAGGTAGGTAATCACAACTGAAACAACCCAAGCCTTCACAGTCAGCTATCACTTCACAGCCCCAGATCCTTCCCTGCTGTGCAGGCTGCCAGGCACTCTGCCCCACACCAGCAGCAGTGCACGGGGCTGTTGCAACCAGTGCACAGGACACAGCACTTGGTCTCACTGAAGCTCATACAATTGGCCTCAGCCCAGCGACCGGCCTGTCCAGATCCTGCTGCAGGGCTTTCCCACTCTCAGGCAGATCCACAGTTCCTCCCAACTTGCTGTCATCCACTCAATTCCCTTGTCCATATCCTCAATAAATATATTAAACAAGGCCAGCCCTGGTACAGACCTTGGGAAACATCACTAGAGATAGAGACTGGTCATCCAGCCAGCTTTTTTACCCAGCTTAATTCATTTAAATCACTAAACCCAGCCTTCTAAAGGACTCAGCTATCAATGACCTAACTCTTTTCCATTAGGAACAAGGAAAAAATAAATAAAACAATAATAACAATAAAATAAAAGCAGTTTCTTTAGAAAGACTTAACTAACATTGGAAGACAAGTGTCTAAATTCACATCTGCCATACAAGCAAAAATACCTGGTGTTTTATCCCCTAGCCACGATTAATTTTTCCCAGCATTCCTAATTCCTTACATAGAGGCAAAGGGACCAGTACAAACATGGAGGTGTTACAAAAGAAAGGAAAATGAATGCTCACTCATCTCCAAGGGTGTAGGCTTGCAGGGCAAGAACTCCAAAAGAAGGGATTTCCAACAGAGATCCTTAATCATTGGCAGTCAGCCCTTAAATGAGGTCTAAGAGGGTGCAGCCCCTCACCTTGCCTCCACCTGTGCTCCCGGGGTTGGATCTTTTCTTCAGGTGTTCAGAGTGGTTCAGGCCATGACGCAGCAGTCCCCATATACCTTATGCTGCATAAGCTGACAGAGCCCTTTTCAGAATAATTACTGAAAAGTGATTATTTGCAAAGTCTCACTGAAATCTACACCTTCAAACACAGCAAGAGCATTACAGTATATTTAGTATCCCTTGCTTTTAGAACAGTGCCTGTTTTGCACATACACTGACCCTGCATTACCATCACTTTCACCACCAGCAGTTGAAAGCTATCCATACAAAGTGATCATCAGTCATTTAACATCAACAGCAAAATAAAGTGAATGAAGCATATGAATTATGACATGAACCATTCTTATTCAAGTGCCTTATTTTTTCTTAGCACACTAAGAGCAGAGAGCTCAACAATATATTCTCGGATAGTAAATATTTACAATCCCAAGGTTCTGGAACAAGTTTTGTTTGGCTTCATACAAACACTTGTTGGACAGCAGTCAAAACATCAGTAAATTCTATAGGAGAACATAAGGACAGGCAGAAACAAGTGGCTTCAGATAACCCAAAAAGGGCAGCGGTCCCAACCCAGTAACAAAGAAGGAATCCTTTACCCCTTCCAAAGGAGGCAATCTCCAAGAAGAGATGTTTCTCTGGTGGCTGCCAGCCCTTAAATGAGGTTATGGAGGTGTGGACCCTGTGACCCCCCTTCTGGTGGCACTGGTGAATTGCTTCCACCTGTGCTCCCAGGGCTGGCTACACCCCTGCACCAGGAGCACAGTCACTGGTTCAGGCTGTGACCTAATGGTTTCCACACAGAGGGAAACACCAATCTGAGGCTGATGCTCTGACCAGTTCAACACCATTTACTGCTTCTCAGTGCTCTTAGTGAGACGTTTGTTATAGATTATTTATTACTCCAAATAACTTTTCTGACACAGCCTGTTCTGCAATGTCCCAGCACCAGCTGCAACAATCAGAACACAATTCATATCTAGAACACGAGCAGTAAAGATAAAGCAGCCATGAATTATTTCCTGAACTTTTAATATCTTAAGAACAAACTACGAAAATGCCTTTAGGAAAAAAAGGGGCTTTCTCTTTTAAAAATGGAATCTTACAAGAGGTCTTTAACAACTCTGAAAACTTACAAAATATACTCAAGCGCTGATAAAACAGCACTGCTTTTATAACGTGCTTTTTCTCAGTCAGGGTAATGAAAAGTATGCATATCAAAAGTGTCATTTGCATCACAGGAACAAATCACTTTTCCCCATTCCAAGAAACAGTACAAGTATCTTAGGTCAATTTCACTGAGGTATGGTAAAACAAAGCAACATTAAGAATGGTGATTTATAAAGACAATACAGGAAATGCACACAAGACAGAACATCTACCAAGACTTCTGCTGTCACAACACAGAGCATGGATGTTTCACTGTCTGGTTGTACACTACTGACTTGGGATCAAGCAAAACTATGCTAGCATTAGCTCCTGGTTACAGTTCAGAGCTTAAGCATGTTCACTTCTTCAATGCCTGCCATAAGCTTCAGATATTACACCACAGTCAACAAGAGGGAAAATTAAGTACCACATCAGCCTGTGCTTGTTTAAAGGAATAAAAAGCAGTTGTGTTTCCTTCTTTTAACTTCACCACAGAAGTGGTAACAAGCTGCAGCATCCCTCACTTACCTGCTTGGGCAGGTTTTTTGTCTGTAAACAGCACACAGCTAGTACTTCCCCATAGCTAAAGCAATTAGTCTCTAATAAATTTCCCTCCCAATATCCCTGTATGCAGAGTATAAGCTGGGTCTGTACAGCTAGACAGTTAGTAAACCTCCTATGTAACGTCAGGTAGGTCTTTTTTTTTTAAATATTAATTGCAGAAGTCAGATTTAAAAGCAGTGTATATTTAAATACCATGAGAATAATCAATAGGAATAAAATGATCAAAACATTGTTTCAGATATTCAGAATCTCCCACTCTGCATAGAAAAGAGCTTCAAAATTAGTATACAAATTAGAACTTGGATCAAAACATCCGTTAAGTATTTACTCCCAGAACAAGCTTATTAGGTGCAAGTATAAATGTGTGTCCTGGCAAATGTGTTTAAAGTTCAAAAATAAAATGATACAGACGCACCCATCACTACATTCCAAGAGACAAAACCTGTTTGGTGTATGTAATCAAATTACACTGCCGATGTAATGAAGAACAAACAAGAAAAGCACAGCACACCAGTGTCACAGTTCAACAGTGCTATATGAGAAACAGGCAAATTGAGGGTTCTCTTCTCAGACTCACAGAAGAAATGTAAACAGACAAACCTCGCATATTCTGTTCAGAACAAACAGTAATTAAATAAAGCAACCCTTTCTTCACTACATACAGATATAACAATGCATTTACAGTATTTACAATTTTCAATAATTATGGATTTTTTACATTGTTTGCAGAAACCAAGTGTTCTTCAGGTTGAAAACAAATAGTTACACAGTAGCTTCAGAAACCACTCAGTATAGCAGCAGCTTCTGAAGTAAATCAGACTATCAATTCCAATGTGCATCCAATGGCATGAAGAGTACCTTTAAATGACATAAAGCCACTCATTTCACCTAAGTATCCCATTTCCTACAGGATAATATCACGCCATCCACAAGTGTTTTATACAAGTTAGATACTGCTCATTTTCAGTTTTCCAATTTAGGTAATAAAACTAAGTGAGCTGCAGTCCTAATGGCTGCTGCTGTCACTGCAACAGTATTAACAATTTCCCCTCATGTATTTTCATTAGCAAGCAAGTGTACTATCACATATATAACTATATAAAAGCATCTATATTCAGATTTACTTTATAAATTCCCAAGTTAAGATAGGCAATCTTCTAGCCTGCACCCACAAAAACTATTCTATGAAAGCTGAGAGAAAAAAAAATACAACAGAATGAATAAATAAGGGAAATGTTAAAGAAACATGAAAACTGTAATAAAAATCTGCAGGCAAGGAAGATGGTACTTGTGTTCAGAGCTTCTTTTTCTATGCTAACAGTAAATAAAGAACCTGTTATGAATAACAGCACTGAAGAATTGAAGGCTTCACAGTAATACACACCTTTAGTGTCATTATTTTTTATTACAATATTTCCTGAAAAGATAACAGGGATTCAAAAATTGCAGACTTTAAATGGGAAGAATATTCTGTCCTTCACAGGGACAGAACTGACAGTGAAAGCAGACAGAAATGATGTTACTGACCTATTTCTTACACTACAAGACTTCAAAAGAAAAACCACGGCTGAAGTCCCTTCACACACATTTGACAAGAGTTGTTGGCACTGAAGTTCTGAGTTATTCAGTATTCCCTAAATATGGATCAATATAAATTAACCACAACCAAATTCTGAGATGCTTAGGTCAAACCTGACAAGACGCAGTCCTTCCGTATCAGTGAAGGTAACACTAGCTTTCCAACAGACTACTTGAGAGATTATATGCTCACAGGCTGTATTTGCAACTTTCACAAAGAGCAGAAATCATCGCCAATCCCCACAAGCCTCTTACAACCAGGAGCAGGTAGCTTTGAGAATTCTACATACATGTCACAGGCATCTTCTTTAGAAGAGGTAAGATGCTACTGTAAAAACAGGCCTTTTCAAGTTGAAGCAGTTACATGTTTGGTCAGAACTATACAATAAGAGAATTTTGTGTTCAAACAAAGTTTCTGCATTACATACAAAAAGTCTGTAAGTGGCAGCACAGCTGCACGTAAGGCATTTTAGGAATGATTCCAACACAGCTCATTACCTTCAGCACTTCCTTAGGTTCAACTTCTTCAGCATTTCATTAGGTTCAACTAACATGAACAACCCGTTACATTTTCAGATTGTTTATTATTAAAGCCATGGCCATTGGGATCGAGCCTGAGACATCTGCAGACCTTCCATAATGACAGATGCAACACGAAGACTGAGCACAGCCCATGCTCACGGAGTGGCCAACTCAACAGCTAGCATCGTTACGTGGAATGAGGTCACGTCCCGTAGCCAGTCCTCACTAGTTGGCCCAGTCCTGAAAGCGGAAACAGTCACTTGCAATCTTCCATACTGTGCTGTTAGATGTGGCTTGTGCTGTCAGCAAGAAGTTCTGGTTGAAGTAGCGCTGCTTGTTGCCATCAAATTTTACTGTCCCACAAGTCACCACGAGGACTGTTGTCTGGCTTTGAGTAGCTTGCTCTTCACAAGAAGAAAAAAACATAGAAAACAACCCAAACAAAGACTAACAGGTGATACAAGTAGGAAATATAGGCCTTTTATTCATTTCTGTTACACTAGTTACAGACTACTGGTTGGTTACATGTCCATGAAAAATACAGCTTTCTTACATCATTTCCATATAGACAACAGTGTACTTGCTTGCCAACAGCACTTTTAAATGGGTTTTGTATTTCCATCTGATGTTATTCATTTGAGAGCACTATAAAAATCCCCTGCATTTTTTTAGAAAAAGCTCTCTTTGTTTGATATGTATATATATTTCTCAAGTTGCATACATGTTCCCCTCTCCCTCCTCTATTAGAGCTTCTATCCTTTTACAGCACAGGAAAGCAAGTATGCTTGACCACAGGCTTTTGCCTTACTTATATTCCAAAAATATCCATTAGAAGTTATTAATTAACTTCTCAATTATGTAACCATTTTTTTTATTTTGCAATTGCTAAATCAAATGAACTTAACATCTATTCAAGATGTAAAGAAGTCAGAGCACATACAGATTAATGGTTTGTCCCACATTCTATTGCATGGCAGTACTGGAGGCTACACAGCAGAGGTCTCTTGATTCTCACACATGGTCAAGAACATAGTCTGTTAAGCCCAACCTTTTCAATACACAAAAATGCAACACATCTGAAAACGATCTTAATAAAAAAAAAACCCATCTCCCAGACATGAGGGACAGTGTGAGTTGCTGCACTGATTCGTGCTTTATTTATGCATGGCTTTACCTTCCAACCCTCAATATTTTCACTAATCAAATAGTCTCTAGAGAAATACTGAGCACTGTTACAGTTGTTTTTTATAGTTATAAAATGACTAAATAAATAAATAGTAACAGAAGCTTACCATGAACAGGCTGGCAGTCCAACACATTAACCTGGAATTCACTGGATGGCAGCATTTCAAAAAACTCACTGAGTGCTTCCTGCCCAGACACTGCGTTACCATTCCAAATTAACGTTGCTTTGTCCAAGTACAGTCTGGTCAAAGCCTGAGGGATTACAAACAAACATCTTTGGGAAAAAGTGTAAGCACATACAGTGCACAACATCTCAAAACAGGAGTTGAAAGAATGTTTTGTATTACTGATTACTTCTGTTCCTTGAGGAAATAAAATGACCTCCTCCTTTACTAACTTCTAAAAATTAGCATTCCCGATCAAGAATTGAAATAGAAGCACACTTTGCTTTATAACTTGCCAGATGACTTGCACCTCTAAATTTAAATACGGATGACATTCTTTTAACAAACCTAGTGATATAACTGAACTGCTTGCTAACGAAAGGAAAGCCCTACCTTTGCAGAATAAGCTCATCACTGATTCTGTGTGCATGTACATGCAACACCAGTAGTCAGAAAGTATGATTTTAGGTAAAAGGAAAGCAAGATCAGGAACAGTGGAACCACGCAAGAGGACAACTATCTGCAGCAGCAGATCAGAACCTCCCCAGTATTTCATAAGCCATAGCTTATGATCGACTACTTTTCAAGCAAGCTGTTGCTACACCCGTGCCTACCCTGCTTGAGCACAATATGACTGAGCAGCAATCTGCAGCTGTTGACACTTCCACTATACTTTTTAAAATTACATTTATAATGCACTATACCTCAGAGGTCAGGTAGCAAATCCTGTACCTCTAACATGCATCTGGATATTCTAACAGGCCTCCCTTCAGAATGATGCTGTGCAGTTACACAGAACAATCCTCTACAGGGCAGCCTAGGAGGACAAGCTGAGACCTCTGCTCCACAGTAACCAACTTCAAGTGTGAAGTACTTCAAGTACTTTCAAGTGTAATGGTAGTTAGAAAAGCACATGAAACTATTGAAAATAGCTCAAAGTATTGGCAGAACACGTACATACCCTTCTTCTTTTATCCATTGTCTCATAATAAATGTTGACAAATTCTTCTGCAGCTCTGCAAGCTTGATCCACATAGGTTTTGAAATCCTGAAGGTAAAAAAAAAAAAAAAAAAAAAAAACCTTAAATA
>VXAB01003079.1:322580-389012 GCA_013399175.1 Odontophorus gujanensis | reverse complement strand
AAAAAAAAAAAAAAAAAGACAAAACCTTAAGTATTTTCTAATTTTATATTTAATTATTATACATTATATTATTACTTATATTTTATATAAACTAGCCATCTAAGCAGTTTCTCCAGCTAGTGAGCAACCAAATCACTATATACTCCACTCTCACTGAAAGATGATGTCAAGTAACACTGAATGCACACTGCTTTTCTACCTTCTGGAAGTATCATACCAGCTTCCAGCAAGGTGCCAGCTTTAGGACACATCTCTGAATGCTGGTTTATTCGTTGTATTTAAATTGAAAATAGTTACATTGGAAAATGGGCTCCAGCTTGTTGAAGTATTGTAAACTCAAGAGTGTTACGTGGAAAGAGCTGTTGCTTTCTGTGATGACTGTTCTGAAGTAAAAGAACAAAATTTGTCCAATGTGTTGCTGAAAATGAACAAGAATCCCATCACACCTTATTTTTTTAAACCAAATTCATACGGGTATTTCAAAATATCTCTGCAGAAAGAGAGATACATATACACAGACACACACAGATGTATGTAAAATACACAGACACACACAGATGTATGTAAAAAGTGGTAACAGTTCTAGTGGACATCAGCAGGGAGAGTGTCCACAAGCATGCTGAACACATTCTAGTATTAATCATTCTAGTTCCACATCCACAATTAAAAACTAAGCACTTCTCACATCGTTTCCAAAGGTATTGGCATTTGTCATCACATCTCATTTAATAATTTACTCAGTTTGTTTACCTGTTTGGTCCTCTAATAGACCCTGAAAAGCTATATCTCCATTTCTTGCCTACAGATCTACAAGGACTACTCCAAAAGCAATGCCTTCTATTTTGATGCTGGTCTGCAATGTCAGAAGCAGACGGTGGTGGTACAGCAGTAGAGGCTGAACCTTCCCACCAAAATCCCGGTTGCATTTTGTTGCTGTGTAACAGATGGCAGCAGAGGGGCAGTCTGACACAATGGTGTCTGGCGTGGAGGTGTGGATGAGGTGAAGGGGTGGAAGTGAATTCCTCAATGTGGAAAACATGGCACCCACTGCCATTCATTGATGCTTGCTGAATGTTTCTGGAGAGCAAACAGTGGCTGTGAGCACAGCGAGGGGTGGGTGGTGCATTTCAGCAGTGGTGACAGTGACAAAGAGGCAGCTCCGCTGGTGCAGATGTTTACAAGCTGAGCACGCAAGCTCTTGCTCACTGCTAGTGAAAAAGCGTAACTAACGGTGGTGACTGTGTTGGAAAAGACTGTTCTGTAGCTGAAAATTTGTTCAGTCATACTGTATTACTGAACTCTCTGCATATGTTGTAGGTTCCATGGAATCACATAGCAGGCATTACTTACAGAGCAACCTATCTGTAATCTTTAATTTGGTTCTGTAATGATGTTTTGTTTAAAACGTTATCATTTCTCATTCTTGTATTTCAACATTATATTCTCAACATTTATAATTCCATCAGTACATCACAATTCCACTATTTTTCTTGGTGGTCTTTAATAACTATGTACCAAAACTACCACCAGTTCCTACAGTATCATCCCAACAAACACGTTCCTTTAAGAAATTTCCATATTGCAAAATATTTACCAGCATATCGAATAATCTCTGCTTACTCTACAGGGACAAACTATCTCACATTACTAATTTTTACAATTCCCCATCCAAGGACATGACACCGTTCTTCACCTTTTCATCTTCTGCAACAGTTTCTAAACCCAGAGGCCAATTCTCATGCCAAAGTGACGCAGCAGTCTTCAAGACACTGCATTCCAGCAAGTGCCAACTGTGGCACTGTGAGATAAGGAGTATCAGAGCACACACTGGGGAGCAGCAATCATAACTTGCCTGGTTAGTTATTTGGGACAGATAGCTGTTATCACTCCATCAGCACACATTTGTGCACACATGCTTTCCAACCAGCAGCCAAACACACTCCCAGTTAGTCACCACACAGACAGAATGGGTGGGATGGAGACCAACAGAGAAATACCAGGGCACGGCAAAGAGCAATTAGGGAACCCGGGATGCAGAATCACAGAAGTTGGAAGGGACCTCTGAGGGCCATCTAGTCCAACTTCCCTGCAATGAACAGGGACACCACAGCCGGACGAGGCTGCCCAGGGCCTTATCCAGCATCACCTTGAAAGTCTCCAGGGACTTTAACAGGAATTTAAGCTGAATGGAAAATCAGTTGTACAAATTTTGATACTCAGGACAAATTCCTTTTAACAGTAGTCCAGTATACACATTTAGAAACCTCCACAGAGCATCTGATCTGGCCTCTTGCTCAAAGACCAGCTCTGAGGTCTGATCTAGTTCCCAAGTCAGCCCTGGCTGCTCAGAGTCCTAGCTCCAGTCACGTTTTCACGAGGATAAAGATTTCAGATCCTCACTGCTCCCATTCCAATGTCCAACCACCTCATAGGGGAACCTTTCTTCTCAGCACTTAACAAGAATGTTGCAAATCGCTACTTTTTTTTTTGAAGACTCCGACGATGGTTCCCAAATATTAGCTTCCCCTTTCATCCTCCACCACCTGTTCAGGGCCCGAAGCCCTTCAGACACCCTACAACTCGCAAGCGCACGGCCCCGAGGACAGAGCCTCAGACGGCCGCAGCGCGCTGCGCAGAGGGGCCGCGGGCCCACGGGGAGGGCGGGACGGGAGCGGGGGAGGAGCCGGCCTGTGGCCGACGACAGCCCGCACCGCTCGGGCAACCGCGCACAGCCGAGGTGCAGAGTCCGCTGCAGCGAGCAGCTTCCCGCCGCCCGCCCCACGCGGGCGTCCCCTCACCTCCCGAAGCGCGGCACTCTGGGCCAGACCCAGGACGGAGCGGGCCAAGCGGACCCGCGCTCCTCCCCGGGCCGCCTCCGCGCGAGGCCGCAGCTCCCCGCCACACAACGTGGCCCTCACCGGCGGCTCCTCCCGCTCGGCCCCCGCCGCGGTGACCGAGCCCCGACCCCAGCCCAGCCTGTCCCTGGCGCGGCGGGGTGCGCGAGGACTCACCACAGAGGCGGCCATGAGGCGGCAGAAGGCGCGGCGGGCCCCTCCCGGCGCGAGGCGGGCGGCGGAAGTGAGCTGCGATCAACGGCCGCCACTTCCGGCCGCGCTCCGCCGGAGCCCTTCCGGGCCGCGGGTTCGAGACCCCGTCCCGTCCCTCCTGCTCCCGCAGTAACTGCCGCCTGAACGCTGCGAAGATCCGCGCGCAGTTCAAGCGCAGAGCGGCTTAAAGGGCGTGGCAGGACTGAAATGGTTCTGTTGTAGTTAATTGGGTGACCTTTTCCGCCAAAGAAAACCTTCTGGTAACGCTAATGTCAGTCTGGCACGCTGAGCGGGGCAGCCTGCACCGCGCTGCCTGCTCTCACGGGAAATCGTTTATCACAGCTTTTGTACATTAAAAAAAAAAAAGGAAGGAAGAAACAGTGAGTTTGGGTAGTTCAGCACATTCCAGAGTTATGAAAATGTTCAAGAAGACTGCAGGTGGGTAATGATAATGGTATGATCTGTATCTCCAGGTGTGAAGGCAGGCACAGACCGAGGTGCCTTACACGTACCGGCAGCAAGTGGGGCAAAGCTGCAGCCAGTGCGGCATGATGGCAGGCTGCTGCTCCCATGGACAGCGTGCCTGGAGGACTGCAGGGCTAAAAACAGGTCTCCGTGTGTGCACCTGGTCTCTGTTTTTCCACGTGTTTCAGATCTGCTCCCGCTCCCCCTACGTGCACCCCTCTCTCCAGGCGGTGGCTGATGGGGAGAGGATGGGGAATTTGGGTCAGGGCATCTGAGGCCGTGCCCTTTGGTAGGTTGAATCACGTCCAGCAGTGTCAGCTGTGTACTCATTTGTCATTGCTGTGTAGGAGTTGTAATGCTGAGAAACAACGTGACCTGCTGAATTAACATCTGCTCCCTGAAGATTGCTTAACAGAAGAGTTCAAACGCCTTCCTGTTTGAAATCTCCAGTCTGCCACCATGTCACTACATCACCATGTTACTTCTTCGCTTTAAATTAATGAAAGTGCTTCAGAATACCTCTCTTATATAACAAAGAGGTATCATCAATTTCCAAATAGAAAAGCAACGTCACTTGATTTGTTCCAGATCACAAAGGGAGACAACTGCAGAACCAAAAACTCCAATCCTAATCTTTTACCTTCGCTATGTAAACATCTTTGCTACGTTGGAGTTACTGATGTAAAACTAAGAATCACCCCGATCTGTTATCTTCGTTCACTATTTCCTGTTTATTTTCTTCATATGAGTGACAGTGTGTCTGGAAAGTATAATGCCATGTTCCTTTTCTATGGATTGAATTTGTAGGAAATGAACACTATAAATCCCAGTGGAGCAAAGGAATTACATTTGTGCTATTACAGAGAATGAATTGCCTGCACAGAACAACAGAGCAGTGACAAATACTTATTTGCACTACCTCCTCATTTTACTCATATGCACCTGTGGAGCCTGGATGGAGAACAGGCTTAGCAAAGGCCTCCCTGCTGGCAGACTATGTGCAATTCTCCATCTTTCAAACACACTGAATTAAGAATCTGATAAAAAGATTTTATAAACTCTTATTTAGCAACGTCTGCTCCAACAAAGTAAGTAACGTGTAAAGAATAAAACCAGAAATAGCAAAAACTGAGGTAGCTAATTCATTCATAATACCTTCTTCCTGTCACATGAGGATTTTGTCTACAAATATGCTTTTCTTTCATTCACAAATACTTCACACAGTGCAATCACTGTGGGGTTTTTTTGTGTGTGTGTGTGTTTTTATTTTTTTGGGGGGGAGGGAGTTCTTCAGGAGGATTCACTGCAGACTCTCTGCTGCAAGCTAGGGAAATGGATAACTGGGAGATTCGCTATGCTGCTGTCTGCCTGCCTTAGCTCCAGTCATTACTTGATGAAGTAATATGTCCAATGATAGATGCACTAAAAAAACATGGGTGTGAAATTAATTCTTAGATTCTTCTGAAGATGACACAAAATTCTGGATATTACCTTAAAGCAATGACTTCATGTTGAGAAGAAAACTCTTTCCCTAACACCAAGCTGTATGCAAGACATTACTGTGAGAGCAGCACACAGTGGACAAAATGTATTTAGTGCTACACAGAGACCAAGAAACAGAAGTCCACCACCACAATATTTAAGAAGTAAAAGCAGCAGCAAGAAATGTAAAATGCTTATAGGCAGTATGGAAACTCCTTAAAGACATGTGAGAAATACGAGATACTCAGAACAAATGAGTATCACTTAAAGAAATATTTCGGGAAAGATCAAAAGGGTCCAGAATACTTAAGAACCAGCAATAGAAAGTCAGAAGCACAGAGTCATCCTCCAAAAAATGAAATTGTTTCCAAATGAACAGGGGAAAATGTAAAGTTTGGCTAGTGAGATTTAACAAGGAAGCAAAGCAAATTGAAATAGTTCTGAGAAACGTTTTACTAAGGCAGAAACACTATGAATGAAGTCCTTTTTTCAAACACATCAAAAGCAAGATGTTCTGCCAGAAAATCTGCAAGGCCACGAGTGAGCAGTGTGCACCAAAAGAAGACAAGGCTGTAGTAGAAAATTAAACAAACTCCTCATGTCTTTGATCAACATGAAGGAGTTTATAAAGTATCTTGTATTACAAACTTTCTTAAAAGGGAAAGAAATGGAGGATATGTCATAAAGTGAAATGTCAGTACAAAAGGTTTTAGAACAAATCTATAAAACAAATAATAACTAATTGTCAAGTTGTGTGCCAATTTATGTGCATACTAACCATGGTGGCATGTAATCTGTACTTTACAATAGGCTCTGACCTCAAGGAATAAAAAGACATGAATTTGAGGCTGATTTTCTATGAAGAGATCCAAGATGGATCCGGGGAGCAATGAACCAGAAAATCTGATGTTTGCACTATGAAAATCAGTAGAAACTATAATAAAGAACAGGTAGATACTTGAATAAACATGACATATTAGAGCAGACTCAACATGGTTATTTAGGGAGAAGTTATGCTTCACAAATCTATTAGCTCTCCAAAAGAGCCAAGAATCACGTGGAGGTAAGAGCCTTGCTAGTAAACACTTCTACTATGTGGTTTCCTTAAACTCTGAGATTCTGCTGATTCATGGTTCTAGAATTATTGTACTTGGAAGCAGTTAACTAGTTTTAATATGACTTATTTTATTTATCTGTACAAGTCCAAGTACCAATCCAAGTTATGTCAGTTGAACTGTAAGACTCTGTTTGTCACCTCTGACTTTATTATTCACCTCAGACATCAGAGAGGTTTGTAGTATTTTTGCTGCCATTTTTGATGATTAACCAAAATCAGACTGCCAGAACAGTCAACTGACTTCCTGAAAATACTTTTTCTTTACTTAGAAAGTATTGTTTGCAAAGAATACAAAACACTGCATTTAAATCATCCCAAGGACTCCTCCTTTAGGTATTTTCCCTTGAGCAAGCCTTTAATTCAGATGTTTGTATCTTACACTAGTGGGCAGACAAACACAATTTCCATTTTCTGCCCACGCTGTATATTGTCCAGATATTCTCTAAAAATGCATGTGAATTTAGTTCATGTAACAACCAAGTATAATTCATAATTTCTCTTCAAAAGCCCAGTTATATTCCTAAGAGTTTTTCAGCCTTTATCTCCTCTCCAGTACCTCCAGCCAACTCATCCACGCACCTCAACCTTTTCTGTTCTGGAAAGAATGCATGAGATACAAATGCCAGAATGATTCACCAACAATGATGCTGAACTGCCACGTGGAGGTCAAGCATTTTACAGCAAGATGACTCACCAAAATATATCTGAAGATGGTTCCTAGAATATGCAATTGTACTTACCATATGGAAGGGAGTTAATTTAGATCTCACAGGCCAAATCAGTGGCAAAAAATGTAATTGTAGAAGTAGTTGGAATCAGCTATTAAAACTGTGAGATGAATTAGACATATGGGGTACTTTTCATTCTGTAATCAATAATGCTAACCATTAAAATTATTTTTTTTGTTGGAAAGCTTCCCAAATAGCTCATACTGAGAGCAATGAATTAATAGTGTACTTACAAGTAAATGGCAAATGGGATGACATGCATATAGCACAAATACCTGCACGGAGATACGCAGTAGCTTTTAGAGGTGACTACTTTGTAACTTCAGTCAAGTTTACTCAAAATATCATAATTAATGATAACTAAAAATGTATTAAGTTTACAAAAATGTATTCAGCCATCTGTGTTATACCAGTTGTTAATTTTTTTTCCCATCAGTTGATACTCTGTTAATTAAAAGTGCTAGTAAAGTTCAGGATGACTTCAGAATCATTTAAAAAAAATGATTTTTTATTTTGTTATTTCGATACTATCTGAATAATGACCACAGAATGAATTCAGAACTCATTTTTTCCATAATATCCTCACATGAAGACATTATGCATTAGCATCTATGCAAAAATGAAGCCAGATTGCATAGGGAAAGGCTACTTTGCAAACAAATCTTGTACTGTGACACAGAAAATGGTGAGTTTTCTGCAACAACTTCAGTAACATGCTAAGATGAGGTCAATAGGTCCTAATTATCCCCAATAAAATGACCAGTCCTTAGTTTTGTAAATACTCTTAGGTTAATGTGTTTGTATTTTTCATGGTTTGTAATTCTTTTGCCTTTACAATTACATAATTAACACTGACAAAATTTGAAATGGCATATACTCTATTAAAAAAAGACAATAAACTGCGATGCTTTTTAATTTCTTGATTTCAAGAATATATGTAATATAACCCAAATCATAAACAAACTTGAACTTGGCAGGTTCAAAATGTGACTGCAACACATGTGCGCTGAAGGGCAAATTCAGGAGGAAGCAGAAGGCAGCATTCTTGCAAATTAAAATAACTATGCTACTGAAATTAAAAAAAAAAAAAAAGAAAATAGGGACCAAGCAGTGATCCATGACCGATGTCAGCGGTTAAATTTAAACTGGTAGGTTCACTTTCTCACTTAGAATGGTTTATCAGCCTTCCTTGATGGAGTGCCACATACAGCATCCTTGTTAACAATGTCCAATTACAGCTCAAAGATTTAGCAGGTACAGTGATGTTTACCAGAAGGATTCCCTCAAGGTCAGTGATTCACACAGCACTTCAGCCTTCAAGTTAGTAAAGCAGTATGCTTAAAGGCTCTCATGTAGCACAAAGGCATGCTGTTCTCTGTGACCTTGAATCTTTCTGAACAGTGAATGATTCTTTTGAAATATGGTACTTCAAACTTTCCCTGAAGTTATCTAAATGCATCGGTAATTGTAGACGTGTAGATAAGTTCAAGGAACTACATCTTAAAGCAAGAGAAACAAGTGACACTAACCAAATCCACACAGACTGTGCTTGATGTGATGCCTACAAAGTTGGGTTATGACTCAGTGTTTTGCCTGAGCAAGAACTGAATGAGAACTCAACAACTGGATCCATTGATTTCAGTAAGGAGTAGGTCTCAGGTGCTCTGCACATTCACACTTGGACCTAAAGGCTGGATAAAAAAGTATGCTAAAGCTGGATTTTGGATTTATTAAACCTCAGCAAACTTAAGAAGGTCTGGTTTGGCCAGTTCATTCACAAAACAAAACAAAAAACAAAAACAAAAACAAAAAAAACAACAAAAAAAAGAAGAGAAATATTATTTCTCTGGATAGACACAGGCAGAACATGCGTTTGTTACAGTCCTAGGAGGACGTACTGCTCCACCTCAGATTCCTGTCATACTAGAACTGGTAGAATGTGATTACACTTGTCCCAGGAAACAACTCTCATGTTTTTTAAAGAAAACCAGGTCTTGCTATGTATAGAACTGATAACCATTGGTGGCAGACCCACCAGGATATAGAGAGATCGGTTATAAATAACTATTTGAATGTAACTCATGTCAAAAACACTCCCAGGGGGGATAAATAATCAGAACAGGTCAGTTCAGTATCACCATGGCCAATAGAAAAAAAATTAAAATCTTATCCATTTCAGTAGGTAATGAACTGGTACATAAGCTCCTATGAAAGTCCAGCCATATGTAAGTAAAAGCTAGCTAAACATATCTGCATTACAATGGACTCCACAATAGTTCAATAACTGATAACTAAAATCTGTCAATGTACACATAGGCATATTTGTATGCCAGACAGAAGGGGCCCATAGCCTTACCTTTCAGACTTGACAGGTAGTTCTCTTTGCACGTCCTTTCATCTCAGTATTTCAGACTGAAATTCTGACCATGGCTTCAGCAGTATACTGTATCACTTTACAGTGCAGTACCAGCTAATATTTGTCTCCTGTATACACAAAACAACATTGCAAATTTCTGTTAGCACAATATATGAATCATATAATGTGTTGCATCATCTGACAAGAGGATTTTACAAGCATCTCTTGCAGCACACAGCCATAGATGCAGTGGAACCAGTACAATCAATAATCATTTCTCATCAGGGGCCGCAAGCACTGCAGCTGCAATAGGCTGGCTGGTCCTTTTTACATCTCATCTAGTACATGTAGTTTTTTCTAAATCCTGGGAAGAAGTGAGCCTCTCTTTCTGCCTTTACATCAATTGCTCTTAAGTAGCCAGTCCAAATTTTGAGGAAAAATTCCATATCTAAGTATAGACCTCACCCTACAAGGCATTTATCAGGCTCAGAGACAAAAGAAGAGCATTTCAATTTAAAATGCAGATAGCACTCTGTTTTCCAGACTTATAGAAAACTGGGAGGAAATATCTGAGCTACAATACAACTTTTAAACCTGTACTAAATTGCACTGTGGATCTGTCAGGAACTGCGAGAGAGCCACTGCTCATCTCTTTCCCTTCCTTCTTCTGAGGTGGAGTATCTGATATTTATACTTTCATGCGTGTTTATAAATCCTAAAAAGCCTGAGTACTATCACGCCTTCTGATCCCAAATCAACAAGTCTGCTCATAAATAACCCTATTCCCAGTTTTTTCCATGTTGCTTCACTCCTGGAAACTCTGGTTCTATAGGCAGGCAATTTCATATGAGACTCTAACTCGGCTGAACAGGAAAGTTAAGAAATTCCTCCAAAAAGATTGATGTTCTTCAACCAGAAATCCATCAATCAATAAAACAAACAAGCCTGCATATATACCAATTTTACATTCCATATATGATTTCTTAAATTCAATTGTGTTTTTTGAAACCAGTGTAATTCTTGGAGGCAACAGAAGGCTTGTAACGTTAGAATGAATCTAAGGAAAGAGCTAATGCAAACATTAGGTTTAGGATACCTCAGTAGAGGTGCAGAGACTTTTAACAAGTGCTTTGCTGTCATGTTTTTATGGCTTTAGCTAAATTTGTCTCTGCTTTTAATTTAGTTTCCTTCTGAGATTCACAGGAGGCCTATAAAGGCTGTACAAATAGAAATAATCAGAACTGTTTCTGATAAACATTTCCATGTATTGATATTTCTTTTTCTGTAGAGGGAGCATATAATCCAAAAGCAAATAAATGCTTATTAAATGTGACATCCTTCAACCTGTTTTACTGCTAGTATCTGACTTTCCACTAGAAAAGGTCTAAAATACAAAACTTTTGCAGATTGGATCTGGGGCTCTTGTGCAATCCAACTCTGCAAAGCCTTCCAAAGTTCTTCCAAAGTAATTCTCCTGTGTTTTTCAAAGTCTGAGAAGTGAACTATTACCTGTTGTCATGACCTAAAGGATTCCTTACGTCACGACACCCATAAAACAAAAGCTAAAAATACACTATGTAAATGGAGAGTAGATTATGTAAAACACAGAATTATTTTTTTTCATGTTTGCTTCGCTCTTGGGTCTATTCTGGTAAAGACTGCCTATTCTAAGAAGTTCCAACAATTCCAAATAGCAGCATATAAAGGAAAATCAGTTTCTTTTCCACTGACACTTTCAATGAAATCAACATTTTTTTAAGTTAGAAAGACAAGAAAGAAAAAAGAAAGCATTTGTGAAGAAATTTTAACCTGTTCAGAGTCAAAATCAAATTTTTTCCCCAATTTTCCATTGTATTTTTGCTGTTTTCTTGTTTTTATTCTTTGCAATATCTTCCCCTTTTTGAGAAGCAAAGAGTCTTTTTTTGAGAATAGTTCAGGTCAGCTTGTAGCATATTCTGAGATAAATTTACAATTGGCTTAGATTTAAATGCTGGGCATCCATAGGTAGCCCTCAATGTAATATTTCTCCAGGGCTGTGACTATTTAAGGAATCATTTTGCTGTAAAGAACCATATTCTTCCATCTGGAAGTAAACAGACGTATCACTTGATTTTGTTTTATTTTTAATGGAGAGTTTTGTCTGAGCACCTGAACAGTGGCTCTGCATCCAGCTGACCTGGCACAATAGCTCAGCAGTTAAGGCAGTGAAGATAGAATTTGGAAAGAATGAAGGAAAGAATGAAGTCCACTGCTCTCACTTTGTGAATGTGGATAGCAAAGACTGCTTATGAAAGGTATCTCACCTGAAAAATCTGGCTTATATAAGCATCTTTCATGTGTTTCAGCACTCTCAAACACAAGGAGAGTGTAACTTTAATGTAGATTAATTAGACTCTCACCATGAGTATAAACAAGTAAATTATTCTAGGGATATACAATGGAATCTGTTTTATATTTTATATGGATTATAACACATTGATCGAAAAAAAGTCAAATTTCATTGGCAAAGCCAGCACATCTATTTTTGTCTATTGAGTTACTTGTTACTTGTAAATCATAGAGGAAAAGATATATTGGACTTTGCAACCTGCTTCTCTTATCCTAACAGTCTGGTAGCTTATATTCTATAAGCTTCATTTACATCTTTTCTTTACATCTTTGTGAAATTAACAAACTAAATCACTTGAGTATATTAAATCTATACACAGGCTTTTGTTGGTGGTGGTGGTGGTTTGTTTTTTTTTTTTTAGCTCCTGGAGAAGGAAAAGAAATATTTACTGAAACAGATTTGTCCTCATCTTGTAGTCTGTTTCTGTATCCCCTTGCCTTTTGCATGGGCAGTGTAAAGTGAGGCTTAAGCTCACAGAGAAATGAGCTGCACAAATGCCAGGAACCACCTAATGAACCACAACAGGGCAATTATAACTGCAAAAAGAACCCAAGAGACAATATAAGCATTATCACTCCCAAAAATTGACTCACATACCTCGAGCTTCACATATAATGCTTGCATTTTAAGAAAGATAGTTGAAAAGCAACCTGGTGTCAGTGGATCATTTGGACATGAGATAGAAGAATGCTGACCACAGAAAGGAAAAACAGAAATAATTTTTCATCTCTTCTTCTGTTTTCAATACTTAGATAATACTGATCTTTCTTGACAGATATATGGATCAACAGATGGTGGGAAACAGTTGTTATTCTGCAGAAATGGTCCATTATTTTACAGTTTGTGATTAACATCTTACAGTGTGCTTCCTGGGAAAGGGTTGTTTCAAAGAGAACTTTCACATGTTGTCTCTTCCACAATGTAAGACTGCAAGGAATATTCATTAGGAGTAACTGTTAAAATGTTTCCTCTTTTTAACATAGATATTTGAGCAGGTGAAGCCTTAGAAATATTTCCTTTCTTTTTAATGAGGCAACACCTGCTATTTGATAAATAAGCACACTGCTCAGACACTGGGTTTTGAATTTGTACTAAAACCCATAACCAAAAGAAACTATTTTGACCTGTATTCCCCATGGTCACGTGCAATGCGTGACTGCTGTAAATGAAGGGCTTCTAACAGTAAAGTACAAGGACCATACTACTCTGTGTTCCCTAAAACACCCATAGTCCAGTAATAAACTGCTAAAACAATGGCAAAGCTCCAAGAGAAGCTGGATCTGGCTTAAATATCAAACAAGGGAATAAATAAATTTTCCTCAAAATGTAACTTTAATCACTACCTCAGTTACAGTCTCACTGCTCGAGCTGCAGTTTTAGCAGATATCTTGGCTAAATGTCAAACAATTCCATCAGCTCTTTGAAGACAAATATCAGACGGTGTCTGAAATAATTTCCCCAAGCACCATTCAATTAACCGACTTGGCCAGAAGGTGATGTGAAAATCAATATTTTGTAATAGATGCTTGTGTTTCATATGAAACTAATCAATAGGCAACAGAGCAATTTCAAATTAAGACCAATATACACAAAGTTAAAATATCAGGCAGTTTAGGCACCAAATGTGCTGTAACTTAGAATAGCTCTATTATTTGGTGAGTGTGGGATATTCCCCTAGTTACTATTGCAATGTATTAAATTCATGATGACTTTTCTAAAAGAAAAAATAAACAATTACTGACATTTTGGGAGAACTCACAGAACAGGTGTGAGACCCCCCAGTTTGTTCTGCAACAGCTGCCAATGGGAACTGTGCATTTGGTTTCCTTTGAGTATATCAGTTTCAATAGACCTCAATATTTGGGATTTTTCTGTTTGTTTTTCACAAGCAGTTTCTCTCTCCGTATTCCTTCTAACCATGGACATACATAATCAGATGGAAACAACAGGGCTCCCAGCCCAGAGCTCAGAGGATGAAAATGAGTATCAGAGGCAGTGTTACTTTGTACCTACAAATGACTCAGGGAGACCTTAACATGTCCAAGAAACAGATACAAATAAACACAGCTGACGGAACAGTCCTGAAAGTTTCTACTAACGCATCTATTAACAGAACACTTGTCAGTAATGAAGAGGAACTGTACAAAATGAGCTGATGCTAATCTGTGCTTTGTACTATAAATATACCCTCCAATAACGTTTACTGAAGTAAAACGTAGGGCATGCAGAAGGACTTCCAGTGAATTTTCCCAGTTCCATGAAATCAATGGCACGCTTCTGGCCAGCTGCTACATCCCTTTGATTGCAATAACAATTTGCTTTCTAGTAGTGAGGTGTACCAATAACTTATTTTCTACACTACATAGATAAGGGTAGAAGAGAAATGCTTTTTCCAAATGGATCAGCCCAAGACAGTAAGTAAGGGTTTCTCTGCATGTAAGTTCTCCACTCTGGTAGGGCATTGTGAAGCTAACCCACATTCTGCTCCTTTGAAACTGTCAACATAGCCATGGGATACCATGGAAATAATGGAGCTGCCAGCTGTCAGTGTCACACTAAGGTTTCCATTCATCTGTGCTCCTCAGTGATCAAATGGCAAGCTGGACATCTTTGTGAGTGAGGACTTGCATGAAAGATCCCATCAACTCTTTTTTCATTCCCCAAATATTCTTTGTCCTCTGCCAGACCAGAGGTAAAACACAAGATTTGGTTGTGTGCCTTCCTACCTCCAGTTGTTTCAAGTGATATTCACTAAAACAGCAATGTTTGGTCCCAAAAGTAAGACAGGATCAAGAGGCAAGCCCAGGCATAACTTGCTTTTTACCTCTGTTCTTTCACAGGTCCTATTTATCTATGGAGATTCAAAGCTTTGGAATGGATCTCTTCGAACACAAAGTATGTGAATCTTCCCACAACATTTTTACTATGTTTGCTAAGTATTCAATAGAATGAATTTGCATTCCCACTAGAATTATTAATAATAAACTCTGTAATGATTGACCAAAGACCACTAAATGTGATTATTAGTTCCCACGATTGCCAATGAGGACTGTACTTAAAAAACGAAGTAGTAGGTATGGAGAAAACTCAAATTATGTGTGATTTATAACAACATTTATGACTGTATCACCAAACTGCAGAGAAAAGTAAGCATTCAGAAAAGAAACAAATCCTAAGACATTTATTACATTTTTTGCACTTCTTCAGAATTTGCATTAAAGAGAGGGAAGGGTTTACAATCTTTAGAAGTATTATTCTTCCATGGCACCATTCTCTTGAGAATAAGTTTAAGGATATGAGGATTCTCTTCAGAAACATGAGCACTAGAGCAGACAGAAGCATCAGAAATTTCCTAGATAACCTTTGGATTTGTATGTCAAGATTGTTCTGCAGGGATACTGAGAGAGATTCTTTCCTTATAGGCTCTAAAACAGATCAGGTAATAAGGTGATTCAGATGTTGATAAAAGGTTACAGTCTTACAAACTTCCAGACAAATCCATCCAACTTATTCAGGGAACTTAGTGGCATTTATTATTGGTCCTAATTCAGATCTCAGAGAGTAAACAATTTCATCAATAACAGTTCAGCCCTTGTTCCACCTGGCACAGTATCCCAGTCAGGAAAATGAGGCTACAAGGTTAAAAATTTGTAAGTAAAAAGCTGTCTCTGCTCCTGTACAACTTAAGAAACCTAAAAGACAAAGTACAGGAAAAGGGAACATCTGTAACCACGTTTTAAAAAATCAAGATGAAAGTATCACTGAATTATAATAGGCCACGTCCCTTAATTCTTCTGTATTCACAATCACCATAAAACCTCTCCCTCTAATTCAATTTCTAACAGTTTAATATATAATTGTCCAAAAACAAAAAAAAAAAGGCTTCCTAAGGATTGAGAAGAGAGCATCCAAGAAGCTGGTAGAAGTGCCATCAAAACAGCCAAGAATAAACCAACATGCCAATGCCGTGCTGATTTATTCCACAGCGATGCACCTGGACCCTCCAGCTGTCACACATATTCCATCTGGAGCAGCAGCTGTTGGCTCAATAGTTGTCATATTAACTGACACAAACAATTGCTTGTGAAATTTGTCATCAGCAAAAAGTGGGAAATGCTACATTTTGTTCCTGCCCTTAGGATTTGTTCATTTTTTCTTACATAGCGCACAGGGATCCTGAATGGGAGTTGGTGCAGTTGGGTATTCATAACTGTCATCAAACTTACAGATCCATCAGCATCTCCTGAAAGGTCAGATTTGAGGTAGTTCATTGGGAGCTATGGATATTATGTAAGGAGGAGTGGAAAGCGATTTTTAACTAAGAAGAAAGGATCCGGCCAGATTCCCAGGCCAAGAACATGAAACTAACAAAGACATTTTATACAAGCTATGCTGATGGAGGGAGACAGAAATTTTGGATCATGAAAAGTATGGAAGATGTTACACCAGCCAGGGCTGGGGAGTGACCTAAGAGAGTCACAGCTGTGGGGAAAGAACAAACATGTTTACTAGAAATGCTATTAGGGAACGTTTTGCACGAAGCGGTGGAATTTGAATGCCGGATGAATAAAGAGCACATCATTACAGCGTTGAGCAATGGGGAGGACTGCGGTGTTATTGCCTGCAAAGAAGGTATTAGACAGGAAATGAAGCAACACTGTGATAGGAGAGTGCTTAGAAATGGAGAGGTAGATCTGAAAAACTTCAGAGCATGGACAAACTTTGAAGACGAAGGCTGATGAAATCACCATACAAATGTGTGTAACAAGAAAATGTGGAAGCTAAAGGGACGTGTAATATCTCTGAAGAATGGAGAGAATAGAGGTGTACCTACGAAATAGATGTTTTATGAACTGCAGGAGGAAAGCACCAGGAGCAATGGTAATGAAAAAAGGTAGGTCTAGGTGCGTCCTGAAAAAAGTGCTTTTAAAATATATTCCAACAGGAAATAATAGAATCAGTAAAGCACATAATGGTTGGGAAATCAGTTAGCAGAGGTAGTACCTGCCAGACCATTACCCACCTAATTACTTCTTTGCATCCATTGTTTGCGGCAAAGGAGAATTTGGAATGAGTGAAACTACTCAGCGTGCAAACTTACACTGCTCACAACAAACAGAACAGCAACAGCCATCAAAATTCTCCCCAAAAGCCCTTTCCTCTTACAATACACACTATCAGAAGCACATGTGCTTTATGGAATTCCAGGGCACAGCACTTGGCTACACGAGCAGAACTGCTCTCACATTGCAAAGGACCTGCTTTCCTCTCAGCTGTGTGCAGCCCCGGATCGCTGATGCCTCACAGCATTTTGGATTTGTTCACCTTTTTGGGCTAAGCTAAAGGTTAAAAAATAACAAATAGACACCCTTTTTTAAGGGATTCTTTTAGGATTAACACTGTGGCCTGACCATAATAAATCCCCAAATGGGATCTGATAAACACAACTGAGCTCAAAAAAAAAAAAAATGTTAAAGGGAATCTGTGATGTAAAGGAACAAAGCCAGAAATAAAGAAAACAGCAGATACCAATGTCATTAAAAAAGCCTTCTATGGAACTCAGGTTGACTGATGCCAATGCTTACATTCACCGAACGTAGAGAAGACAGACAGGCAGACAAACAGCAACACAACCCAGATGTGTTTTGCTGACAGCACTGTTCCTCTTGTCGCCGACAGGCGGCCCTGCAGCCGCAGCCGAGCAGCCGCTGAGCAGCGGGCACGGCCGGGACGGCAGCACAGCGCCTTTCCACACTCCAGCAATGATTTATAAGGTCAGGCATGGGCTAAACATTCTTAGACTACCAAGCAGTATATGGTTTGTGACTGAGGTCAAACAGCGGGGTAACATTTAGTCATCACATGTCAGAGTAAAGTCTAAAGGACAAAATTTGGTGCAATATATTTACTTTCTACTGCTGGAGGAGGAATTTTAGTTTCAAAGAGTAAGAAGTGAGCAAGCAGAAGGTGTCTTTGTAAACGTTCCGTACCAGAGCTATATGTCCATATTGAGCTGTGTATACTAGTGTGGCTTTCAGTTGTCCGGGTGCTCCTTTTACATTCACCACCCGCACCACACCAATACTGAAACAAGATCCTGGAGAGGAGTCGGGCATGGATTTCTGCAGAACTACCAAAACTTACAGCACGTTTATTCACCTTCGATATTTTGCAGGGTTTTTAAAACCTTTGAAGCTGTGCTGGGAGATGGATAAGTGTTTAAGAAGCTTAGAGCCCTGAGACAAAGCTTTAAACCCGTTCTTAAAAGCAGGGTTTACTCCTGGTGGCCACCCTCTCAACAAAGTGCTTGGACTTCTCAGCACCACTTGTATAGTCTGAGCAACTACTAATAGTACCCAATAGTAAAAATAAATTTCATTCCAAGCATGGCATTTTTATAACTGAGAAAGCAGAAGAGTCAGCTCAGGGAGTCCAACAGGGGCATCTGTTACAATCTGTGAGATCTTTGAAGAAATAATGAATAGAAGCTGCAAGAAACCAAATGGATAGACTGCCAGAAAGGACACAAGGAGATACTCACAGCCTTAGTGCAGATCACTGCTCATAATTAAAACATCCATTCTTGACAAAGAAGGAGTAAAATGAGAGAGGAATTTTCATGTAAACATTTAAAATTATTTCATGACAATATTTTAAAATCTCGTGGTTGTTTTTTTTTTCTTTTAGAATTCAAACAATTGTTCAGATTGCTAGGTATTCCCACAGACATTCTAGGCAAATACACTTGAATGTCAGAATGTTTTCTCAAGCGATCTAAAACGACCTGCACATCCGACACAGAGCTATAGGCTACAGCTTTTCAGAATTGTAGGTCTCTATCCAACAGCCAAGACATGAAAACAAAATAAAATAGATTTGAAAATAACATTGTACTAGATGTCCTCCACACATGGACAGCACCTTCAAGTGCCTCACAGTACACGATTAAAGCAGCAGTATAGGAAGATACTCGAAAACTGAGTTATTTTTATATTCATGGATATTTGGAATAAGACTATTGAACNTTTGAAGCTGTGCTGGGAGATGGATAAGTGTTTAAGAAGCTTAGAGCCCTGAGACAAAGCTTTAAACCCGTTCTTAAAAGCAGGGTTTACTCCTGGTGGCCACCCTCTCAACAAAGTGCTTGGACTTCTCAGCACCACTTGTATAGTCTGAGCAACTACTAATAGTACCCAATAGTAAAAATAAATTTCATTCCAAGCATGGCATTTTTATAACTGAGAAAGCAGAAGAGTCAGCTCAGGGAGTCCAACAGGGGCATCTGTTACAATCTGTGAGATCTTTGAAGAAATAATGAATAGAAGCTGCAAGAAACCAAATGGATAGACTGCCAGAAAGGACACAAGGAGATACTCACAGCCTTAGTGCAGATCACTGCTCATAATTAAAACATCCATTCTTGACAAAGAAGGAGTAAAATGAGAGAGGAATTTTCATGTAAACATTTAAAATTATTTCATGACAATATTTTAAAATCTCGTGGTTGTTTTTTTTTTCTTTTAGAATTCAAACAATTGTTCAGATTGCTAGGTATTCCCACAGACATTCTAGGCAAATACACTTGAATGTCAGAATGTTTTCTCAAGCGATCTAAAACGACCTGCACATCCGACACAGAGCTATAGGCTACAGCTTTTCAGAATTGTAGGTCTCTATCCAACAGTCAAGACATGAAAACAAAATAAAATAGATTTGAAAATAACATTGTACTAGATGTCCTCCACACATGGACAGCACCTTCAAGTGCCTCACAGTACACGATTAAAGCAGCAGTATAGGAAGATACTCGAAAAGTGAGTTATTTTTATATTCATGGATATTTGGAATAAGACTATTGAACTGATATAGAATTGATATATAGAACCTATGCAGGAAGAGACAAAACACACATACACACACAATGATCATTTAAAGCGGGTTCTGAGTATGCAATAGAGCACTATAGAGAGGGAATTTTGGCAGTGTTTACAGCAGATGCCCCGGGCATTGAGGACTGTTGAGAACTAAAGAAATTTTGTCTTTGGTCTTCTCTGAAGTCTTCTATACACACTGAGGACATGCTTCTATTCTTATCACAGAGGGTTCTGCAAGAAGAATGTCTCTTCCTAGCACCTTAACTTCAGTGACCATGCCAGTCGTTTGCCAGAATGAACAACACAGCCGTTGAGCACTGAGAGCAGCATTCCCCGGTGCCCCGGTGTACTCAGCAATATTCTATACTCACCTACCACTGTCAGCATTAGTGTCAGCTGCTTTCTGGTTGGTCTCATTTGAGAAAGGAGGCAGGAATGTGCACCAGGGACGTGTTCTAATTTTTGTTTTTAGATAGATCTTAACGACCTTGAACAACTATCAGGAAAAAGAAGAACCCAGCGTTGTAAACAAGCTGAAGTAGAAATTCTAGGGTAACTGCATCACTCAGACAGTAGAGGCATTGAACTGCAAAGGCTCTGTGAAGTAAAATGCTTGGTGCTTCCCATTTCCATTTCTGTTCTGGCAGACTACCTCTCCTGCAGTCACTCACCCACCTCACCCTGTGACACACCTCAGTACCACTGCTCTACCAACCTCCTCAACTTTTGAGGCCCAAATAAATAGATCTGAAATATTACAGAATCCCAAAGCGATGAAATGAGAAATTTTAACTTCTCTTACATGCCATTGTAGACTTGAGCTATAGTGGTAACTTGCTGATGTAGAAGTAGGAAGGATTAGAGGAGTCCTGGAAAGAACCATGTTTTGTTAATCCTTTCAAGTAATTTTAAACTGTTTTCTTGCAGGATCATACTGGGTTACAGCCTTTAAATGCTTGTATAAATTGGCAACACACTTTAAAAAGCCTGACATGGAGTACATCAGCCCCCAGATAAATTTCTGTGAATTTTACCCATGATAGACACAGAGTCAACTGAGCTACACTAGCATACTAGTGTGGGTGTTTTATGGACCACAAGAGTAATGTAAGATAATGTGATTAGGGATTCTAGGCTTAGAGTGGGTGCATGTGATGCCTACTCCTCTGAGAATACAAATTTATGGGCAGAAAGTAATTTATTCACATAACCAACACTTCTGCTTTCCTGCATAATGCTGTAGGATGTGGGCATAACAGTCAAACCCCAAACTGCACTACATGAGCAGTACATTCTGCTGACTGCCTCCTTCCCTCTTCCCATTCTATTAAAAAGGAGTAGCCTGACAAAAAACAGGTGGGCTACTTGTAATGTGATGATGACATTTCAAATGATTTTTGTTAACTTTTCAACGCGTTCATTCCACAAGTTGCTTAGTAGTCTCTACTACATTTTTAATGTACCTTAACTAAATTAGTGGACAGGCTATATCTTGGGTAGGCTATTTTGGAAGAATTCTAGCTGAGAGAAGAAATTGTGCAATAACATAAGCCCTTGAATAACAACAGATTTGCTGTGCTTTGAACTGAAGGCTGTATCTACTGATTGCATCCTCAGGCTGGCCTGACCTCTGTGCAATGTCAGACATCTGTTATTGCAGGGGCTCTGAAATGTCACAGGTTTACTTGCCACAACACACTTGCCACAATGCAGCACACAACTATTCCAAATACACAGACATGTACCTCTTGTTTGCACTGGAAGATATCCAGTCCCTCAAAACTCAATGCAATAACGTCGCTTCCTAACAGAGGAGAGGATGTATCTGCCCTGAAAAAAGCCATGTACAGCATGAGAAAGTTTCAGTTTGCAGCCCTGAATAAAATATGCCTTTGTATCTCTAAGTCCAAACATGGAAGTTTGAACAGACAAAACAATCTGGACGCAGGAAGAGAGAAAACATTCTGTGCTGTTACACTGCTGTAAATCCTGAAATCAAAGTAATTCCTCCCTGAACTGGGGATCGAATTTCTGGAGTACAGTCTATATTGATGTATTCCCTCACGATGATTAAAGATAACAGTCTCTGTACAACAAGTTTCATGATGAACTTGGATGATGATAGCACTAATGATGAGGACCAACCTGTTTTCTGTGCCTGCACCAGCAATTGCAATGCAATTCTCTAATCACAAAATCACTTCTACTTACCTCTCAGTATTTCACTTATGGAAATACTTTTTGAAAGGAAACACAGATCTCTCTCCAGATGAGAGTGATACAAGAAAACAGATAGCATTTTTTCACGCTGCTCCAGGAGGGATCCCTCCCAGCAGCTGCCCAGCATGCTGGGTGTGCACACAAGCTTCTCCACTTTGCAAAGACTGCTTAGCAGTTCAGTTGAAACACTGAAGTGTGATCTGCTTCTGCCTCTTGCTCTTTATCTTGATAGTTTGTCAGGACAGCGTTTTATGTCTCTCTGTGGATTCATTTCACTTCCTTTACTTAGCTTTGGAGCTCCTTCTGGGCTTTGTCTTTCTCAGCCTTTCCTTATTATGGAAATTTCATGACATCCTCCTCTCTTCTTTGCAGCACCCTCTCTGCTCCCCTTCATTCACTTGTAAAAGAAATCTCCATTTCATTTACATGGAAAAGAGATGGCTGTGGGGAGACCTAATTACCGCCTTCCAATATTTAAAGGAAGGTTATAAACAGAAGGGAAATCAACTCTTTACTTGGGTAGATAGCGATAGGACAAGGGGGAACGATTTTAAACTAAAGGAGGGAAGATTTAGATTAGAAGTCGGGGAAAATTTGTTCACAGAGAGGGTGGTGAGTTGCTGAAACAGATTACCCAGAAATGTTGTGAATGTCCAGCCCCTGGAGGTGTCCAAGGCCAGGGGCCCTGGGCTACCTGATCTAGTACTTGATCTAGTGGCTGGCATCCCTGCCTGCAGCAGAGGTGTTGGAACTTTGTGATCCTTGAGGTCCCTTCCAATGCAAGCAATTCTGAGACTCTACGACTATCATTTCTTCCTTCTTTCTAGCATGTATTTGCTTGTATCTCAGCCACAGTTGCCCAAATGTGCCCCCAAGGAGCCAAACAATTTTGTGGGTTTTTGTTAATAGCTTTTTAGCTATAAGAATTCTGAGCAGCAGATGGCTGACTGATAGCTGTTACTGGGTTTGATTGGCATACACTGAAATGCCATGTGAATAATGAAAACGGCTATTCCTGAAGATCAGGTGTGTGTACGTTGTGATAGAACAGGTTAACATCTTCAGAAGGGAGAAAACTACAAAGATGACAATTAGGGAAGGTAAAATATCACATGTGCATGAGTACATGGATGGTTGGTAAGTGCTAAGAGATGCATTGCCCACTGTTGGAATACATGGAAAGCAAAAAATGAAGCACAAACAGGAGAAGGAGCAGCAACAAGAACATGATCTCAGTGGTGTCAGCAAAACAAAGCTCCTACATTCCATCCCTCCTCAGTGATCGTTGTACAGGCAAAGTTTTTGTTATGGAAACCCAGGCTGTAAAGAGAACAACAGTTTTCTGGGCACTTTTAAAATTAAGTTGGTTGTTAACTACTGTTCACAGATACAGCTGTACTAAGTCAGACAGCACCTAAAACCAAACAACCTTCCACAGCAGACATGAGGAAATCGGCAACAACTGTTTCAGCATAGTCATTCAATTACTATGAAAACCACAGTCATAGATTTTACAGTGAGGAAAAAGCACTGGGAGGAGTGCATGACATTGTCACACTGCAGAACAGAACACTAGGAGGGAGGATATCTTATTGCAAAGTGAAATGGTGAGGTAATGGTAACTCTATTTTATAAACTGCATACACATCAATGACAACTTTAAGCTTAATGTACTGGAATGTCTTGAAACAACAGAAAAAGTATTCATCTGACCAGACAACAGGCACAGAACATCGTTAATGACAATGCCAGCAATAAAACCAAGAGGAATTCTGTAGGCTTACATTGACCTGGGTTGCAGACCAACATTCCTTGTGTCTGTGTCAAACAGTTATTTCTTTTTCCTTCCCCCAAAAGGCTAGTATAGGAAAATATAACAGCACCAGATGAATCTATCATGTGCTACTGTAGCAATGAAGGCTTATCAAAGTCAGGTCCACACTGCCTGTACATTCTGCAAGAAAGGAAGTCAGAAGTACTGAGTATACTTATAAAAAGTATGAATGAAAATAGTATCAGTGACCTGAGAACTGCTGCTGTGCTAGCAAAGAGCTCAGTTGGTTTCCCAATAGTAACACCCAGAAAATTGGTGTGACTGGGGAAAACAGAGGTGTGGCTAGAACCATGTCTAGTGCAAAATGATGATGTTGACCATCACATGGCTTGTTATTTTGCCCTGTAATAAACTTTGGTTTTGCGTGGTAAGTGAGTGCACAGTCACCATTGTAATACAGAGTTCTGCTAAAAGGTGTACCTACTGTTGAGCAGTTCCTTTCCTGTGAACTAGTTCTGTTTGAGGCTGTATAAGATCATGGCAGGGGGCAGACCTGTCAAACCCCAGAAGCATTACTAAATAAATGACCAGCACCTCCAGCAGAGTTGTTACTGAAGTTACTTAAGTTCATTAACTGATGTCATGTTACTAATAATGCTGCCACTGATTTCTGCTGGAGCCTGTGGGGAGTAGAGCTATCCTATGATCTCCAGTGTCCGCTATCTGACCACAGCACTGGCTCAGCTGTTATAAAACTACATCCATTCAGTATGTGTTTTAATCTCTCTTAATGTGTTGCACTGAGCTACATATTAGTTTTTGTTCAACTTTTGGCTTACACTCCTTTCAAGGCATTTGCTCCTCCCTCCCTACAGTCAGCCTTGCCAGAGCCCTCCCACCACCTTCCAGCTGCCTTCAGCTGTGCACAGGAGGCACTAGCACTCCACTTTTTATCACATTGCTGTGTCTGAATATTCTACAACTATGAAGACTTCTAATTATTTTTTTCGGATATACATTATTTATCTTGAGCTTTAAAAAAGTTTGATTTTGCAAAATAGTGAAAACTTTCAATTCCCATTAGCTTATGTGAAATGTAAAGATGTCCTCCCCCTCCCTTCTTCTCTGCTTTGCTTTTCTTCCTCTTAGACATGGATTTAGGTAATTTCTGTAATGCATCCACTATGTTTTACTACTGAAATGCTTTCTGTAACATCATGTTTGCTCCAGCTCTCTCAAGTAGTGTCTCAAATTTCTTCTCATTCACAAACGTGCTTTCACATACTATAATGCCGTTTGAGCACTTCCATTCAAATGGAAGGAAAGCTATAACTCTGCTCTCCTGAGATTCTCCTTTGAATCCATGTACCAATTAAGAAAGTTATAATGCTAAATGTATATATGCATGTAGGCCAACATTGTATAAGGAAATAATTTGGCTGAAGAGGAAAGCAATGACAAATTCACGCTGGGAGAGTCCCTGAAACCTCCTAACGAGCACACTAGTTGTGCTTTTTTTATAATACAACATTGCATATTAGTTAAATCATGCATAATCATGGTACTTGGCCTTTTGCTTAAAAGACCAAATTAAATCCGGGGTAAAACTGAACAACTAGCAAACAACAGCAATGCTGTCTATTGAATGCTGGTTTGGTCTAACTTTTCTATATTTCAGAGTGATCTCATAAGCAATAGTTTAAGGGTGAAGGCTGGGAAAGCTGTTAAGGGAAAGCTGAAAGAGCAACTGTGTCACAAAGGGAAACTAATTTGGATCCTCTCACTCAGTTTTTTGCAGACAAATGAAAGACCAGAATTTTCCCCTCTCTAAATCCAACTAAAAGTTCCAGTGAGTAAACTTACATAGATATAATCTGGGGAAAAAGTGTAAAACAAATTGGTGGCATGCTGGGAGAAGAACAAACAATAATTAAGAAAAGCTGTGTATTTGTTTGTCATAACCTCCTATTTTTCTTACTGCTAATCTATCCACTAATAGGCAAGCAGGCACTGAGTGATTGGACACAGCAGAATCCCCTCAGCACCACGAAGGCTTCGTCACCCCCCACTGCAGAGGGTGAGCTCGGTACCTGTGGGTGAAAGCAGACACTGCAGATTCAATCACAGGCTCTTCCTTTCCTGCCAAAGAGGACTGGAAGTGATCTGAAGTGCAAAAAAGAGACAGAAACCACTGACTTCAGTGGAATGTGAGGCATGCTTTCTCCTTTGTTTTCCAGCATGTTCGACTATTAAAAGAAAACATTGTCTCTAGCTTTGAATCTTTCCAACTATAACATTGACCAAGGCAGAAAGGTGCTGAGCTCTTTCTGGGAAGGTGCAGAGCTCCATTCGTTCCCATCAAGGCACTGCAGCATAAAGAAGCTGCCTCCTGACACTGAGACGTGTTTTGCAGCTTTCCAACTGTAATGTTTCTGTGTCATAAAACTGCCCTGCTGGTACTAAATCTAATCAGTACCACGTGCCCCATCTCTCATGTAAGCATGTTTTGGAGAATACTTTCTACAATAGCTCATCTGTGGATTCAACCACAAATGAAATGTCTTGCTCATGTTGCACTGCCTTTCCTGCCTGCCTGCACAGAATAAAACGAAAAGCTCCTTCAGTTATCAGATTCTCCCTCTTCTTCAGTCTGACCCCATTCAGCATGTCTCCAGGGTTACTGTATTTCTAGGCTCCCTGGAAGCACATATATGCATACACATGCACGTGTAAATATATCGTGATCATTTCCTGTTGCTACGGAAATTGGAAACGAATATGGAATACTTCTGACCTAAAAAAACCCAACCTTTATGGAGCATTCTAACAACAAAAATCTACTGATGCTAATATACACATATCTGAATAGAATCATAAGAATTGCTAAATGAATCTTGGAACAAAAATAATTCCTTCCCATCAAGACCTTAAACCTTGTAAATAAAAAAATATATATAAATTAAAAATTGTGTGCTTATCTTGTTACTCATGCATACTACCAACCAAGTCACCCAGCCATTCACCAACATCTCTGAGGATGCTTTCTACCCACAGGTAGAGCTCATTCCCACTTATTACCTTGAAAAATGTTTATGAAAAAAGGACTTTACTCTCTGTCTGTGTTAAATGTTTGCAGGTTCTCCTTTTACTGATCCTTGTACTTTTTATCTCATGGATTCCTGAGAAAAGTATGTTGCCCTTTTGATGTTGGCCTCTCCATATAATTCCCTCTGCTAAAACTTCTTACACTGCCAGTTCTGTGTGCAGCAAGGTTCGCTAATTCCTGCTTATTTGGGAAACAAATGTTTGAATGGCTCCTTGTGAATATCACCACCCCACAGTGAGCCCAGATCTCCATACCCAAAATGAGTCAGATTTTGATACCAACTGCTGTTACATTTTCTTAACTGAAATTCCAACAGGCTTCTGGTATGCTCGTTCTCCAGTACACTATGTAAAACATTGCATCCTCATTTGTTTTTAATTCTTAGAAAGCTCACTAGTTTTTTGAGGTTACTCTGTTGCTGTTTACACAGTGTCATGCCTGAATGGCAGAGGAGGACCCTCAGACTCGACACAGGAAATCGTTCAAATTCCTGTTATTCCTGAAGCAAACTTCCCTGCAGCCCCCTCCTCTTCTCACTTTCCTGGCACAAAGCTGCAAAGTGCCAGCTACAGCACTGACCTAACCTACCATCAGATGGACTGCTACACCTGATCTACCAAAGCTGCATTTTTAAGGTCAATCACACAGCATTTGTGACTTAATAAAACACAGATGTCATTTGCTCAATACTATTTTACTGTTCGTGAAAGCTTTCTATCTTAGGAACTCAAAGTATTTCCTTAGCATTAGTAAGCTCATCTTCATAACCCTCATGAGAATTATTGTCCCAATTTATTGCTGACTAAATAAACGCAAATAGATCAAATGGCTCATTTACAGTCACAACAGAAAGAGTAATATTTGTATTTCAGCAGTATGCAGAGGCTGCGTCTGAGATCTATGCCCAGACACACTCAGTTCTCGGCCCCACAGAACTTAAATTCTAAATGAAGACAAACACGTGGTTGTGGCGGAAACAGAGGCACAGAGGGGCAAAATGACTTTCCTTTAGTCAGACAGAAATCCAGATCTCTGATGCCACACTGAGATAAATGCAGTATAAATGTCAAACCTCCTTGCTAAATAAAGTCCAGACATGCAATTCCGAGCCAGAAGAAAAAACTACCCTTTGCTTACCCTTTTCTTTCATCTACCCTTTGTCATTCTTCCCTTTTTAATGTGGTATTAATCTCATATTGTATTACAAATGTTTTCTGGTACCTAGAGACAGCCTGGGATGGGAAACACAGCTTTAGCTTTACTCCGAGAAAAGTGGCACATTCTCCTGTGTAACAGATGCACAATCAGCCAAGGAACTCTTCCCTTGGCTCTTGAAGCTGCAAACATCTTCTAATGTATGTTCTATCCTTGTTTCAGCAGAACTATTCCAGTAATAATTTTAGGGAAGCAATAAGCTGGGAAACACCCAGCATAAAACTTATGTGCAAGCCCACAACAAAATATATTAAGTTTGCATTTTTGCCATTCTTTCTATTCTAGTTAGCAAAATAGTAAGACTGCATCAGTCCTTTCAAAGAAAACCAACAAAACAAGCAGGTGTTATAAACAACAGTGGCAATTAATGGTAAGATGAAGTCCAACAGGAAACTATCAGGATTATTAACATATTCATTTTATTTTATTTTTTCTCCAGTTAATTCACCTCAGGAGTTACATCAGTGATGAAATTGTCCAATAACAAGGTTTGGGGTATGTTACTGGGAATACTTGATTACCAGGAGTCAAAGTCCCAGTGAAAATCACATTGCAGAATGCGTGAACCACTTTGGAGGAACCCACTCAGCAACACAATGAGATCCCATCCATTCACGGGAGAGGAGGAACCATCTGCCATTTTACTCCTCCTCTTTCCCCAGTCAGACAAAAAGTGCAGAGACGCAGAAACCGGGTCAACCCTCACTCCTACTCTTGCCTTGAACATCAGTGACACTATGGGAGCTCAAGCAGAATGCAAAATATTTCTCAAAACCGCAATCCTTAAAAGAGAGCAAAATATTTCTTCCATAAGCTACTTGGGATGCTCCTACAAAGGGCTCTGAAAAAGCTGTAGAAGACTATAACTTGTATGTGCTAACTATTTAATATCTGAATATTTGGATATCTGTGAGAATTAAAAATAGTATTTACTTATTTTGATATCAAAAATAAAGCAAACTCTTCCTCCTTTCCCTAGAGAAAAATAAATGTTTTGTTTTCTTTCCTGTAAGAGAAGTGTTTTTATACAAGGGCTAATTCTTGTTAAATTGGACCTAGAGCAATTAACCTATTTCTTACTGTCAGTTTTAATTGTAAATTGACCTAATTGAAGACTAAAACCTGTGGTACACCTGTCTGCATTGCACTTTTTTGTATCAAGTCTGAAAAACACCACATCTGAAATAGGCAGTGCACAGAGGAATTAAACTCAAATGTGGGTCTGCTGTGCTTTTGGATAAGCATTTCAGCAGCTAAGCATTTCCAGGAGATAAGGAGAGAGACTGTTGATTTCAAAAAGCACAAAATGGGTCTCTTCTGACCTCTCCCTGAGCTGCTGTCAATGAAATTACTTTAGCTATACACCAGAATTAGTTACACGTGAACAGAGTGATCTATTTTTAAAAAATGATCCAGAATCTGAAGAGAACACGCAGAGAAGCTGTATTTTAATAGCTTCCCATCCACTAATTTCTAAGAGTTTCAGGTAACTGTGCTAACATATAGGTCTTGCTATCTACTATTTGTTTATTAGTCCACTATGACAATGAGGAAACATGTTTGGAACACAACTAGATGCTCCTGTACACTGAAATTCCTACTGCTATACAGTACATCCCCTTTTTTTCCTGCCAAAGGTAAATCCTACCATCAGAAATTCAGCACGTCATTTGTGTTATGTTTTGGTTTAAAACAAAGTGGCCTGAAATATCCTTCCTTTTTTAACACACAGTTTGTTCACCTTTGAAGCCATTGGTGCTTAATGTCAGTTCCAAAAGACTGATTGGGGCATTTATATAGAAGTACATTTGTGTGCACGTGTTTATGTAGATGACAAAATGTTACACCTATACATAACTCTAAGTTCTTTCCTATACTACATCCAGTATGTATTTGAGCTTGCACAGAGCCTGCCTGGATGTGTCCTTGTTCTGAGAGCCTTGCCCTAAATTGCAGATAATTGAAAGTGGACCAAAAGCGGAAGGCAGCCTGAGTACTTGAGAAAAAGTTATAAATACTTTAAAGAGCTTGTTAGAGCAGAAGGAATCATTTGACTGGGCTGAGAGCTGCAGCATATGTCATTTTGCTCGAGGTTGTTTTGACTACAGCGGATACTGCATGGGATGATTGAATACTTCTACCTCTTTTGCCTGAAAAAAGACCAGCAACCACAACTATCACATTCTGACAGATGGAAAACAGTGGTTCAGCAGATTTTGCAAGAACTTAAAGCTTTCTTTTTGTTTGGGTGGATGCTCAGAAGTACACTTTCACCTCTGCTGTACACAAAAGTAGAACGGAACAGAGAGATTTTAAGGTTTGACTTAGCTCACACATACTGAGCTAAGCCTAACTGAACTGTACAAACTGATCCTATGGCCCCATAAATTCTGCAAGTTGCAAAAGGCCACGGATATGTCAACTGATTCATTTCTCTGGTACTGGAAAACCAACTTTGCTGCAGTAACGTGCTGTACTTTAAAGGTCAGAGAGAGTAGGACTCTGATAAATCAGGCTGAAAACCACAGAATGAGCCCACGATAACAAAACAAGGAGTTTTAAAACAAGCAAGTGATAAAGTATGTAGAATAGCCAGAATTTTCTTTGGGTTTGACTGGAATAGAAAAACAGTAAGTAGGAAAGGAGGACATTTTCTGTTGCCTGCAGCATTTTTCAAGTGCCCATCACAGTACTAAGATGACATTAGGATCGTTTTCTTCACTCCTACTTTATTGATTTGAACAGTAGTTGTTTCAGTAGCTGTTCCAGGAAGGAAGGAATCTCATACAGTTCTCTTTCCCATATACTTACTACTTTATATATGTACACAATCTGCTCATTTCTTCAGAGAAATCATTTACATTTCCAAAAAAGAAAACACGCTTCAAACTTCCTGCCCATAATAGCAACAGCAGTTGTCACTTATTATAAGACTGAAAATGATGAGATCAAATACACTGAAATAAAATTTAAAATACCCATACCAATCTTTTGGAATACCAAAGCAATGACTGGTAGAAGGCCAGATGAGCAAGCGAGAGAGTTTGGCAACAATAGGCTTTCACTGGTAGCCAATAAACAAGTGCTCTGCTCTCAAGGCACACTAAATTGAGCATACTGGTTTTGATTATTAATTTTTGTGCATTTTAAGCATGCACAGACTCATGCTTGATTTATAGAATCTAGCTTTCATTACATACTCAATTTGCTTATTTGTCTCAGCAGTCAGAAAGCAACATACAGCAACCACAACAGCTTGCTTAAACTTCCTGTTTCTTATCTAAGTTCAAACATAAGAGTGACATTAAAAAATACAATACTCATATCAGAAGTCCAGACTTTGTGGAGCACTCTATCTTACTGTAGGTTAATTTTATTCTTATATTACTATTGTAAAATCAGTCTACAAATAGGACACCTGTCATTATCATTAATTCAGCAGGAAGATACAGGCATTCAGCATTAACCAGGATCTGCACTTTAAGAATAACATCTATCAAAGACAAACAACACGCGCCATAATCCTAATTACACACCACTGAAATACAATGGTGCTTTGCTTTTGACCAAATATATGTTTATTTCAAGCCTTCCTCTGAAATTAACTTACTGTACCTCAAATTATTGCAGACTATAGATCTAAACAATGTCAGAGTTGTTTTTTTCACCAACTTCTGTGAGCTACCATAAGAATGCTAATGCTTAACCTCACAAATGAAGTTGGGACTGCTTTCTTTTCATTGTCACAGCAAGCACAGTTATTCTGCTAGAAGCAAGAACAGGTAAAACATGAGATACCTGGACATGTCTGCATTGTAAAATAAGGTGCACTGCAGAGATTCTTGAGCTCCTGAAAACCTGAACTGGTATTTTCATGTGGCATGATACACTGCCAGTGGAGATATTTGCTTCAGTACAAAAAAGATTAATAAAACAAATTACAATTTGCTTAGAAAAATTAGAGTTTTTAGTACAAATCAAGACTGGAATACCAGTAATCAAGATACTCTTTGTGCAGTGGTGACTGAAAATTAGACTCTATGGCATCAATGGAGCTAAAACCATATGGGTTGGCTGTTGCAGAATTTTTTTTCTTTCTTTCTTTGTTTTTTTTTTTCATAAAGAACAGTTTAGATTGAAAGTACATGACCAAGTAGACAGGCCAGAAGGGATGTTAACTGATCCCCCATGGGGAAGCTTGTCAGAACCTGTAAATATTTCTGCTTTGATATTACAAACAAACCACTTCATACAGACTGAAATGCTTGGTTATTTGCTCATGCCGTTTCCATTGATGTGATTCCCAAGGCAAGTTCTAAATTTTATCAAAGACTTCCTTTTCCTCATTTAAAGAGGAATGACTTCCTTGTATGGTTTTATCAATGGGCCAGAAAAGCTGATAAGATTGCTTCCTTCCTCTGTTAGATACACTTGGACTTCTGCCATGCAATTTTGAAAAGTAATGCATTTGCTTTCCCGACGAGTGCAGAAGCAACAAATGGGTGTCAACTATCTCCATTCACAAAACATAGCTAGATTGTTGATGTGAACAGCAGAGAATCAAACCAACAGGTTTGCACATGAGCTATTCAGCTTTTCTGCTATAGCATTTACAGCTACCTACTGCTATAAGGACTACTGCAAGAGTACTGTGAAGCAAACTGCTCCTCCGCAGAAGACCGCCTGTGAACTACCACCAACCTCCCTCACAAGGGAGGTACTCAGGGCCCTAAGCTCTCCTCCTTCATTTCCCTTGTTATTCTGCTCTTCTCTTCCCCATCACACACTTTTGATACGGAGGTCTATACTTATCAGCTCTTTACACACCAGACTGAAGTAGGTGTGAGGAAGATGATACCATGACCTAATTTAATCCTTCACTGTACATTTCCTGTGAAGGAGAATTGCTAGGGCTGCAGCCAAAAGTGATTCTGCAGTTCTGTGACGATATGGGGAAGATCTTTCCCTTCCCACTTCATCCCCATAGCAGGAAGAACAAATTTAGATTTAACAGAATCTTCAGTATTTATCACACAGGCTCTTGCATCCTATATTGGACTTCAGCCCAGTGTGTGAGTGAGCACAGCACAGAGAGAGCTCGGTATGCCTCCAGTGTATAGACATTAAGAGGTATGAGTCGCTGCAGTTATCTGGTTCCTGAACACAAGCATGAAAGCAGCAGCTGTTTTTACAAGATACACACTATCACATCCTCCTGGGTGTAAAAGAAAGCGTCAGTCCTGAACTGCTACATAGTGCTTTAACTAAAAAAAACTCCTGTTAGTTGATAAAGTTCCCATAGCATTATTTTTTTTCTGTCAGTTTTAGCCATATTTAATTTGTGGGAGAGTCTTCTGGAAGACAAACCGCTGTGACGCAGCCCAGTGTATCCAGAGCACTTCAGATGCTTCCTTGTGGTTACTCCCCATCTGTGCTCCAAGAAAGAGCAAAGCTCTGGGCATATCTTCGACTGTCCCAGAACACCTATGTAATACTGACTAGAAAACTATTGTGAGGAGGAGGAATAGCCTGCATTTTCATGCAATGTATTTTTTCTGAGTATCTGAATGATAAGTATAAGATATACTTATGATCAGTATCTGCATGATAATATATAAAATGAACCAGGTTCATCTCCAGAAAGGAGTGTGACCACTATATATGCTCATACATTATGTGTTTAGATATCTCTGAGCTAGTATGTGTATCCATACACATACATCAGTACTTATACAAAAATACTTCTATATAAATGCAGCAATTATTTGTTCCTTTGATTCCTTACATTTTATACAAGGCTAACCAAACAACTTACGTGCTTCCAGGATTCCAAAAAAATGAAGTACCATCCATTCAACTGCTGAGAGTGGCACTTGTAACAATATGGAACAAATTAAATTCCTGAGTTATGATATGGTTAAGTTGAACATGGCTTGGAATAACTGCACTTCTAGTGAAAATCAACCTCTTGAGCAAATTTAAGAGGTGAAGTCATAATGTGGGCTGCTTACTGCCAGAAGAAAACAATGTCAACCCGTGCTGAAATGCTGACTGACTTGGCAGTAGTCGAATATTTAGGGTATTAAAAGTATAATTCTTCAGAAGATTGTAGTTGTTGGATTTGTTAAAAGCTGATTTTGAACTCTAAAATCTGAAGTTTGTATCTTCATCACAGTAAAAAGCAATACAAACGGGGTGAGGGAAGAAACAGATCAAGAAAGCTTGCAAAGTAATGGGCTTTTATTTTCCATGACACAAAAATATGTGGTCTAGTGGTCTGGGTACTGCAGCAAGAGCCAGGAATTTCACATTTCTCAGCCAGTCTGGATCTCTCAGAAGCCCTAAGAAAGCTGATGACCTACACGCTGCTGTTTTTCAGAGGAAAGAAAGCTCAGTAAGAAGCAATGGCAAAAATCTATTGACTTATTATTTTACCAAAACAGGAGAGATCTGTAACTATAAAATGGGACAGAGAGATTTCCCCAAAATGTCCCATTCCAGAAGAACAAGAGAACCTAAAATAAAGCTTGGTTTGTGGATAGAAAGAAAACTCTTTAGCAGAAGTTGGACCTTTGCAAAAAAAGGCCCACAAAATGTAGTATGGATTGAAAATCTACAGATCCCAAGGAAGTGGAAAAATGTCCTATAGGAACACCACTTCTCTAAAAATGTTATGTATCCTTCCAGAGAATCACAGGCTTTCTCTGAGCATTGCAGAAGTTTATAGAAGAAATATCAGTTTCTGTCATTACTGATTATTACAATTATTGTGATGAGCTGATATTTGTAGATTGCTTCTCACTTTCTCTAAGAACAGGAAAGATATTCTTTAAAGAAAGAACCAGACTTCCATGCCTGAAGCTCTTTGGTTCTTGTTTAGACTTCACAGTGAAATGTTACCTAGGAAGTTGTTTGGCCTTACTTTTCTATTTGGCAGCAGGAATACAAGATAACGTACAGCAAGTACATAGACTAAAGGCAATGAACAAACATCAGGGTATGTTTGAAACTGACTCTTGAGGACTAGACTTATATTTTTGTTTTTGTTGCTTTGTGTTACAAAGTCGTCAATTCATGGCATGCTACATGTTGATAAGAATTCTAAAAGAGCACACTCTCCAAAGTCAGCACTTCTGAGAAAGATTGTATAGCACTGCTCTCTCCCACTCTGCTCATCTGCCAGTGGACATGTGTGTTTTTTGAAAGACACTGACGTCAGGCGTCAGAGACAGGCTTCATATGAGTCATAGTGGTGAAAGACTAAGGCAGACTGCAGCTGGATGAAGTTAAATACTTTCAAAAATGCAGATTCAGAAAGCCAACTTTATACCGCCCCTGACAGTATATATTCATCCTTACTAATTAAACCAAACAGTAAATCAATATCTTGAGATTGAATGTGTGTTTGTGAAGTTAACCATCGTTTCAAGACTACTACTTGGGAATGGGAGAAAATCCCTGATTAAAGTGATGAAATTAAAAGAACTTAGTTGCTCATTACACCCTCTGAGCAGAGGGTTTTCTTTTCACAAAACATGTCTGCGTTCCTCTTGCTTTTTTTTTACATAACTTCTGACATGCCTTATCTCAAAATGCATCCCAAATTATTAATGGACTCCTGAGGGCCTTTGAGTTATTTGTCTGTCTTTGGTAGAGACTTCTTCATTTTTGTATCATACTTCAAAAACTTAACTTCACATACATCTCCTGATTTCTGGAAGCCCTGTTTAGAACTGAAAGCTACAGAGGACCCGCATAGCTGCAAATGAACTAGATATGTTTCCTTCCAACCATGTGTTGGCTAGCAATGTGCGGCATTCCCACACTCAGAAATATAAATGTAAAGTAGGAAAATGGAACAACAGCACACAACAGAAATTGCTTATTTAATGTTTTCCCTCTGTAAGCAGCTTGAAAACCCATGGAAACTGTGGTTTACCTTAAATAATGAAATAATTATGCGAGATCACATGCAACTTTTCTGCACAATAATTCTTGGTCTGCTGCTTGAATAATTTTTGAGCATTTGCCATTTCAAATATGTATTTTGAATGGTGTTCCCAGAAACTTTGGTCAGCTGACATGTTTTGCTCCTTTGTTGATAAATCAGATACATACATTACTGTACATAAGTATAGAAGAGTGGTTTTATAAGTGTTGATTCTTTCTGAGGTGTTAATGCCATTTCAATTAGTCCTTTGCATTCACTCACCCACATTCTCCTCCTCAAATATTTCTGTCTTTTCAGCCCACCCTTCTAACACCTTTTAAAGTCCTTTAAAGTAACACCATCACCTTCCTTCTTTAATACAAAATCTTTTCTGTAACAAACAATGATGGGTACAGAGATGTTAGGCTAAAACATTTGTTTGGTTTCACACCTTATTGACCTTCTGGACCTTAATGCGCTTATTCTGTCTCTACTCTGACGATGAGTTTGAGTTTTGAGTTTCTTTTAATGTCTTACACTGTTAGTAAATCAGTATTATTGTTTCAATGTTACTTGGATTCTAGTATCTAGAAACCTCAGTTATGTGCACTGGTGTACAGGGTGAAAAATGACTGCCCTTGCTAATTCAAGACAAAAGCAGTTATTTGCTCTGCTAAATTGCGACAGCCCCCTTCCGTGTGTTTCCAGCAGACTTTGTACATCAGTTCCTAAATATTCCAACTGATTTTTTTTCCAGCACTTCCTCTGGGAGATTGTTTCACAATCCAAAGGGTCTCTCTTCAGCTGAGGTTTTCTGTTTCCTTTTTAAAGTGCAGTATTTCCCTTGCTCTTGCATAATTCGCCACTTAGAATGGAATCCCTGTCAAGAAGGGCCACAGTGAGGTTTTGATGACCTGCTTCTTTTGTATTTGGAGTAACTTTGTAAGCTGTAATATGCTTCTCATCATTTTGCCATTGCATATTTTGAAATGTAAGATCAATAAACAAACAAATCAAGCCTTTGGGACACTCAGGAACAACATGAGTCTGCAGCTACACAGAGTACAACTATTTCATCCTGGGCTTAATCTGTAATATTTCCTTTTTATCCTATGAAATTTGTCACTGGGCCTCTTTTGATGTCAACATTATCACACGCTATTTTACTGCCCAACCTAACATGCACATTGTATGATACATACATATTCTTTTCACTTCACTTTTTTTTTTATTCAGCTAACCTTGAGTGGATTAATTTTCTACCTATAATTTAGAGAAGATTATCTTAATCTGCTCCTAATCCTTGAAGAATTCTTTATTCTTTACAAATATGATCTGACTTTATATTTAAAGGACTAAGTTTAACCCTGGCGTATACCTGCAGACAATTAACATCCTATGTGAAACACTCTGTCTCTCACACTTCAAAGGAAGATGGGCCGGGTCTGAATAATTTAATACTGCCAGTGATTTTGCTTCTGAAAAACATGTTGACTTCTAGTTGATAGATTTAAACCACAGCAGCGGAATCATCAGCACTGAAGTTCTAGTGGCAGGCTACCCCATCAACCTGTGAAGGTCTCTTGGTCACCACATTCTTCAAACATAAGAAATCCTGCTTACGATTAGAGTGAAAGCAAAGTGGCTGCCAAACATCTGTGAGAAATTGAAGACTGCTCATTTATATTCTGAAACCTGAGTGGACAGTTTGTCATTGGCCTCTTCCGTCTAGACTGTTGCTGCTCCCCGCCCCCATGTGAGAGGGTCAGCCAGGATACCAGTGACCAATGCTTCTCATTCAAGTAACCCAGACTTCACTTGCATGCTCTTTTCTCCTACCTCCATCAAAACATCAGTAACAGGAAAGCATGATTTTAAAGTTGACAGTTATGAAAATAAAACGCCTGGCGGAGGTTCTACTGAAAGGCATGCCCTGGTTTCAATTTGTATTACGTAGAGGGCCCCTAAAAGTGAAAAAGCATGTGGTATGCTCAAGGCCTCTGGCAGCTAAAGCACTGGAAAGAGAATAAGTTCATTTATGCCCTATTTTCTTCACAAGATTTTTCACGTGAAGGTGCTTTTATAATCTCTCAGAGTTCCTTCCTTAACCCTCTTTGGAGTTTTACCTCTCACAGAAAGCTGTCATCTAGAGAACTTAAACCACTGAGTTTGTGAGGTGCTAGTTAAGCTTCCCAAATTGCACTTACATTGAAAAAAGACAGGTATTATATTCCTTCATTTGACAGACTGGTAATTTATGGCAACATATTTTTAGGGAAAAAAAAAAATTGTGAAGAGGTACCTAAATTTGCATGGCAACATTTTGAAGTAATGTATAGTGAAGTAAGTACAGGTGGTTTGAAGCTGGTTTTTGATGGGTTGATCATTCAGACAGTCAAATGAGTTTAATTACTAATTTCCAACATAAACAAGACAAGCTATGAAGTTGTACACATTATATCACAGTGTGGTTGTAATTAATTAAACATAATTATACTGTCAAGTTGGAAAGATCTGGATTCATTTAATTAACATCGACATGAAGCCCGGATAGCACAGTGAATAGGTCAAGATCTCAAAAGAGGTGATCCCCACTGAAACTGGAGTAATACCATCACAGTATCTATGGCAAGAAGGTGGAGAAAAATGATGTTGATGGGGACTCATACATTTAATCCAGTTTGAATGTTCACATTTATGTGACTAAGAGCTATTATTCTACACTTCCAATCTCTGTCATTTTCATCTGTGAGGGGCGAAGAAATCAACTTATATAAACCAAAGGTCTTAGCATTGTTTATCATATTATGTAGCTTTGTACACAGTAGATTAGATACTAAAATTAATATAGTAACAAATGTGATAAACAGGATAAAATGCCTCTTTTTAGTTCCCATGGTATGTTCTTGCAGACAACAGTATCTCTTTTCTTTAAAAAAATCTCAAATATAGCTCTGAATTCTGTTGTATTTTTAACCTTTTTAATAGCTTAAATGTTCTGATTCACGGGAAGTGATTTTTGCTTTTAGTGACACAGTGTCTAAAGGGTTCATGTTAAATCCATAACCATATTCCTCCTGTGTCAGTTTTTGCTTTTGGGTGCAACAGCAGAAATGGTCACACAGCTGCAGCCACAGAGAAAGAACAGAGAGACAATTAAAAACAAAGTACTGATAACCACAATGAAGATGGTTAATAAGCACAACACAGAGGTTGTAATCATACAGCTACCACCACTCTCCCTACGTTTGAGTTGAAACTTGGTATTTGACTGAATAGATCAGAGACACAGACCTTGCAAATAGGTTACAGCTTAATTTTAGTAGAACTACTTTTTAATTATCAGTCTAGTGAAAATCCAAATTTTCATAGACACAATACAGTTGATATTCGATAAATATATGTGCTTGAGAAAACATACAATCTAAAAAGAATAGAATGAAATATGGAAGGAAGGTAGTATTTTTTTTTTTATTGTAGAGGTTGGAAACTAAAATTCTGAGAGACTTCAAGCTCAGCCCAAAACATAATGATTTCTAAGGGCTTTGGCTCTTGGATCATACCAACACTGCATCACTTATTTCCGTAATGGTGTCCTGATACCAGGAAATTAAAATAAATGCAAAACATCACTGATTTCTATAAGGTAAGAATTTACTTGTTTGGTTTTTATTTCCACTTCCTTTCCCCTCAGTTCTGCTTCATGCTCTGGCTTTGGAGAGCTTAGCATTGCCTTTACTGACACTTAATTTAAGCTATCAATGTTGTAAGCATGTGATTTCATGGATTAATGTGCCGCACTATAGTGCTTGAATTAGTGGAAGCTGTTCTTCTTTTACCAGAGATGTCCAAAATTTCTGTCAGACCTGTGCAGGCACTAAGTCTGGTAACACAGATGGAAGTAGTTCCTGTGTGGCTATGCAAAAATGAAGTGAATTTATTTGTTTGTTAATTTGCTTGCTGTAGATTGGATCCTGCCACTTGCATATGCTAGCAATTTCCGTGGTATCCACTATGATGGCAGACTACATGATGGAGCCACTATCATTTCATTCAAAAAAAAAAAAGTCCCCGTACATAGAAAGCAGTTGCAAAATATGTTTATTGCTTTCAATTTTCAGCAGGGCATATTAGGCCAATGCTTCAAAGCTATAAAACAAATTAAACCTCACAATCTCAGGTGAATACAAGTCTACCTGAGATATCAACAAGTAATATTCAGCCACAGGCCCCCTAAAAAATTGAACATCAACTTGCTTACAAAATACCTTACAGATCAGTCTTCTAAGCTCCAAGCTGTGCAGACCTTAAGCAGCCTGTTTAGATCTGTGTAACAGATCTAAAAGTATTTCAGTCTGTCCTATATGCTTATTTTCTTATTGCACTTTGTGTACTTCAATTTAAATAACAGAATTTGCAAGCTTGCAGCTTTTGACAGCTGCAGTTGCCCTGCTGCTTAATTCTTTATGCAAACATATATTATCGTCTTTCTTCTCCAGTAGATTTTGAAGTTTCCAACATCACAAATTATCTGCCTTTATATGTTCACATGCAGATATGACTAAATATTTAGGATTCAGATGAGGATGCAGCAATTATGATAATCTTCACAAGGATTATACTGATATTCTTTCTTTCGGGGCAATATTCCTCATTAACAAGACATATTCATCCTCACAAGATATCTCTAGCAGGGAGACTTAGAATCACAGAACCACAGAATCACAGAATGGTTGGGAGCCCATCAAGCTCCAGCTCGTGCCATGGGCATCCAGCTTGTCCTTGGACATCTCCAGGGATGGGCACCCACAGCTCTCTGGGCAGCAATGCCCGCACCACACCACCCTCTGAGTATGAAGGATTTCCCCCTAACATCTAACCTACATCTCCCCTCTTTTAGTTTAAAACCACTCTCCCTTGTCCTATCTCTATCTACCCATGTGAAAAGTCAGTTTCCCTCCTGTTTGAAGAATGTACCAAATCCATTTAATAGTGTAATGACATAAAGGGACTGTATCGAATGACAGCACAAAAAACATTCTCACCTTGCTTAAAGCTTTCTAGCTTCTTTTGACATTTTTTACTGCCTCAGAAATGAAGAATAGAAAGGTATTTCTGAACGGAAGCCTACAGATTCTGTCCTAGCATTTGCCACAAACATGAACAAGCAGTCCCATATGATGATTAGTTTGCTCAGTGAAAAAATTCACATGGATTTCCTTAAGTTATACATCAGACATTCAACAACAACAAAAAAAAGTAAATACTTTTTCAAACAATTCTGTGGGCATTCATTCCTTCCTTAAATTGGCACTGCCAACCTGACTCTGACTGTGTCTTGATTAGGCCTGTCTTCTTTTCTGTCTGGGCCCTGAAGGTTATATTATGCATTAGTGTGTATAAAACACATTTATTTATATATTTACACAAATACTCATTCTATTTCCTCTGAAAGTCTATTTCATATTTGCACTTTCATTTTATATCAACTTTTAGCCTTCCAATTTTTTACCCACCTGCTTACTCCTTGCATCCAGCTTAGCTCTTACCTTACCCAACTTGAAGTATTTACTCTTGTATTTTACATTCAGTTATCATACAGACATGTACTTGACTCTTTGCCCCTGCCACAGCTGTCACCTTTCCCTTTCATGTACCTAGCTCACTTGCCCTGGTCTTGAGCAGCAGAGGATGATAAGGGTTTTATAAGTCACCAGCTCTTACCAGCAGGAAGAAGGAAAAGTAGAGTAAGCTCCTCCCTATTGCCACTGGACCCTGCCAAACTCTACAAGTCTCAGAATCCTCGTGCAATGCTTTGGGGAGGATTTACACTTTTGCACACTGCCACAATTTCCTGCAGTTGCCATTCAGCAGAGAAGCACTGTGTGCACAAGCCTCACTCCCTGCCCTTTGATGAAAGTCTGTGTACTCCCCTTCTGCATATACAGAACAGGTTTTCACAACGTATACTCAGGGACATGAGGACAGAATATAAAAGCAAGCTCAAGTGAAGAAATATGGACAAAGATCAGATGACTTATCTGCCTGACAATCTGTTTTATATAATCTTTCTGTAGTAAGCACTTTCTTTCTGGGCTGATGTACCTCCTTTCCTAGTAGTACTCAGGTAAAGAACTCCTCCGGTAAAATCAAGTTTGTTCTCGAGTTCATTTGAGTTAATCAGGAGTTCTTGGAACAGCCTGAATGCATTTGTATTTTTAGCACACATTATGTTTTTTGCACCTGCAAAAGGCTAATCTAAGCAAGAATTCAGTCAGACAAGAAAGACTAAATATTGTTAGCCCCATATCTACCCTGATGACACAGAAGTCAGCAGAAACATCCTGTCAATTTGGAGATTCAACAGTAAACATTTCCATTTCCACAGAAAACTGACATATCAAAGATTTCCTCTGTTGCAGTACTGTTCATCTATGGGTTTTTGTCAATATTATTCTGCAGCTGATTCTCTGTTAATACATTATTGAACTATGAATCTGAACAGAATGAAATTGTTAACTCCTGGTTGATTTGAGTTAGTGTTGTTATGAGCAGCAGAACCATTTTAAACAAGCCAAATACCAGTAGCTAGAAGTGACTTGGTGATCTACAGAAAACAAACAGAATCCTGCGTAAGTCATCATCTTTGCACAGTAATCTCTCCTTTATGTAATACTAATCTTATTGTCCTGGCAGCTGATTCAAAAGAATGTTTTTGAAAACCGTTTCAAACTCAAAGCTCTGAAAAGGAAATTCATAAACCAAAGTCTAGTCTTCTGTTTTCATTGAACCACTCTATAACTGATTTGCTTGTGTAATAAGATTTCCAGCAGTGAAGGACCATGTCCTTTTTTAATACATTCTTGCATCCTGTGAGGGTAATCTGCAATAATCAGAACTAAATCTGGTTTTAATTTTTGTAATTCCTCATTACTTTTACAATAGCTAAAACTTCCCGATCTGTAACTTCACAAGGAATAAGGAGACTGAAATACAGATCTGGATCCAAATTTTGTGACTGGAGTCAATGGCAAATATTGAAAGAAATGAATGTCAGCTATTTTGGAAACATGGGCTAGCAAAGATTTACCTAAAAAAAAAAGGGACAGCATTATTGATTCTACCAAAATCCAGGAGCCACTTCACTTATTAGCTAAGCTGTTCTATTCTTTCCAGCTGGCTGATTAGATGGAGTTATTATCAGATGTATGAGATGATATTAAGACTTCTGCCTTCATAGCATGGGCTAAATTAATAGGATACCAGAAATAAAATTAAAACTTAAATTACCATCTTTTACACTTCTAGTGCTTATCACAAAGGTAAAATGACTTTGGAGCAATTTAGCAGTCTAAGAAACTATTCCTCATAAAAGAGGGAAGGCAGGCCCTCAGTTCCCTGCATACACCACAGGTGCTGAATACATACAGCCCTATAAGAGGGCCTGCTATTGAGCTCTGTAGTGGCCACCTCCAAGCAAAGTATGAGACAACACATTAGCAGAAAGGAGGAGAAAAAGGTAAGAGCCTTGCAGCAGAGGTGCAGTGTACTCCAAAGGGTACACTGGTCATAACAACTTGGCTAATCAACAGTCTAACCGACCTCCTGCTATGCTGACATTGTGTTTCAGTTGATAATGCAACTTCTCAGAGCCACTGTGTTTCAGAACAAGTTGTACTTGGCAGATGGCCATGGTGCTGAGCGATCCTTCTCCTGCGGGATTCCAGAGCTTCCACAAACAAAACAGGTCACTTTCCACTAATGTGACATAAAAGAAAGAGATTGAAAATGTCAGTGTTGACATTGGATGCCTGCTGAAATCAGTATGCAGAACCAAGCACTGTTTACAAAGCAGATACCTTAAAGGGAAATCACACTCTTCCCCCACCCGACTTGGCCTCTCTCACATGCCAACACACTGCCACACTGAACAGCTGGCTGGAAAGAGTCTGAAGAGAATCCTCAAACTAATGAATTTAAACTTGTCATGGTTTTATGACTATTGCTAACAAGTGCACACCTGGTCAAAAGCATTACGTGGCCTGCTTGCAGGTCAAGCCTTGTTCTGCCAGTTGGTGCTATTGGAAGAAGCACACATAGCTTGCAGCGAGCACTTGGGATGTTTCTCAGCCTTCTGTAAGTCCAGTCAGTGAAAACACCTTTTGCAATATTTTGCACATTTGAAGGATTTTTTTTTCCTGTTTCTGTTGAGGGGTTTTTTGCTTCTTAAAGATATTTGATAAATAGAAGTCACAGTGTTTTGCTTGTAAATTAGAGCTGCATGTATTTTCTCATATAGTCTTGTACAGTAGGTAATACTTTAAACTTTACTCTTGGTTTATTAGTGCAGTTAAAAGACACTTGAGCAAATGCTGGAGAAACACTTCTTTTCCTGTCCTGCCACACTGATCTCGACGCAACTTTCAGATCACACAAGCAAAACCAATACTTGAAAACCAGTGTCACGTGTGAGTTAAGTAGAACGGCACACTTGTAAAAATGCTCTTTCTGATGTTAGAAAGTGGGCTCTCTAAAATATAAAATGGAAGACGGAAAATTGTTAAAATGCTCTGGAATGCAACCCATCAGTGTTACTGACGATATGCTTCAGATTATGCTATAAAAGAGGGTATGTCAAAGCACACAGGGGACTATTCATTTAGCTTTAGCAGGCTGACAGCTGTCTTGATTTCTCTCCCACAGATCTGTGTTTATACCAAGGATAGCAGATTCTTAGGAAAAAAAAAATCAGGAGAATGCAAACGATTTACACAATTGCAGATATAATGCACAGAATCCAGGAAAAGAGTGAATAATTAAATCAGGACAGCTTGCTTCCTAAACAGACTTCTGAAACAGCAAAAGCCTCAGCAGGCCATTCAGTAGAGGGTACTACTATATGAATGTCAACAGTATTCCAATCATGCACCACCTTGTACATCCCAATATTTTTACATTAATGAGTAACTCATTTCACAGTAAATCTGTGAAAGATGTTAGGAAACAGAGAGAGAACATAAATTGATTAGCCAGCCTGCTTGTTTGGATTCTTTACAATTTTCATCTATGCCCTGTTTCTGCAGCCTCATTGTATGGCTTCAGCAAAAGCTGGCTTGCCACAGACAGCTTATACAGCTTGTTTATTTGTACCCACTTGTGTTCGCACTGGAGCTGGCTGCCTACCAATTTCTCTGTCTCCATGGATTATCTTCTCTATTTTCATACATTCTCTGAAGCCCTATGGCAACTGGATATTGAAATAATATCAGAGCGTTATTTGGTATCTTCGCAGTAAATTTAGAATTTTAATCAAAAACTCTTCTATTGTGGATGTGAGATTCCAAATCAATTAAAACTGAATCACAATCATACTCTGGAAACAGTAGAAACTTGCATCAGCTATTTTTAATGGAATGTTGGTCTTTGAAATCTGTTTCTGTGAAAAAACACTATTCAATCCACAACTAAAAACTACATCTGTGCTCGAGTATGTTCTGAAATCACAGTCATAGAAAGCTAACATTTGATTCTCAGTTGCTTTTCTACTGCTGAGTTTTTGAAGCTCCTATTACGTTGGCCTGACCATATACGTTTCATAAAAATAAACATTAAAAACAAAGAAATCAGGATTAACTGAAGCCAAATCTTGTTTCACTTGGAGTCACATGGGGAACAGAAGGGAAAGTGGGTACCGGTTCCACTGGGAGAAGTACCATCTTGATTTAAGAAAGAATTTTTTTGTAGTGAGAACATTCATTCACGGGAACAACCTCTGCAGGGCCACAGTAGAACTCCCATCACTGGACACTTTCAGGATGCCATCGGACAGAGTGCTAGACAATCTCATCTAGGCTTCTTTGTCCCAGAAAAAGTAGAACCTGAGTATCTTTTGAGGTCCCTTCCAACCTGGGCTGTTGTATGATTCTGTAGTTATTTATTATACTTTAATTACTGCTACAGCTTGATAAAGTTTATCCTGCGGATATAAGGATGGAAAGTTTGAGTAATGCTTCTTTTCCAAACTGCAGTCTAATTCCATCCCAGCCCAAGAAACCAAAATCTCAGAAAGGACCTGTCTTTCACAAATATGTGAAACCATCTCAGAAATGTGAATAAATAATCAGGTGGGCAGCATGCAATAAGCAACATGCTATTACAGCTCCAAAACCCAACAGGACAACCAATCATTGATTTTTCCTCTGTCCTTTAACCGTTTGTTAACCCAAGGAAGGATTTTCACTCTTAATCTCTGAGAGTATCACCTCTGTAGGAACGATCAGTAGGTGTGAATTTGTGTTGGCTTTTGGAAATAAAAGGAAACTGCAGCACTTTTTTTGTTTCATTCATCTGCTCTGCGACTTTAGAGATTCCAATAGATTTGTGCCAAAGCTGTGTTGACTTACACTGATCAGTATTTATTCCCATGTGTACTTACTGTACTCTTTAGTTTCTACTAATTTGCTTTTTGTGGGATTTCAGTGCTGTAGGATTACTATCCTTAGAGAGGGGAACATGATCTATACTTTCTTTGCATATCATAAACAGAAACTTCCAAGACAAACTTTCATTTGGCTGTAACTATTGCTTATCAGTCAGCAGCTGGGCTCTTGCGTAAGTCACCACTGTGTACTTGAATAGGAGATGAATGATTTGAATTAAATTTCTTAGAAAAAAAAATTAAAATGAGCATGTATAATTTAATTAGTATATTTTCTATCTCTTATTTTCCAATTTTACTCAGTTACAAAGCATAGTTTAATGAAATTGGTGTCCTACTGTATAGTGGGCAGAACACCTCTGACCTGTTGACTGAAGCACAGCATGGGAATATCCAAACCTGTTTTAAGGGGATAGTTCAGGTGCCAAAAGCAATCTAACTGAGGTGTCAGGGAATTCAGCATTAAGCAATTTACCAAACAGAACCCTACCCTTGTTCAAGATGACTCAAGTTATCCATTGTAACAATAACTCAGGAATGCTGGGTAGTTTATAATGAAACTATCACAGTCTTTGATCTAATAACAACATATTAATACATAATTAAGATTTCCTAAAGTCAAAGGTTTGCCCACAGTCTGATGCAGGGCACTACCTGCTGCTACAGGTGCCACACTCAAACTGGAGTTTATAAGGAATGTTTACTCAGCACAACACTGGGAAAAGCAGTTGTGCAGCTATTTTGCAAAGGCTGTTGACCTAGTAAGTCTGAGCAGTGATCTGCTAACATAGCTATACTGTTTTTAGGCCCTGAGCTCTTTCTGCCCTACACAGCACCCAGTAAATGTTTTCGAAACCTTCTGTTTGCTCATGGATCAGGAATGGCAAGCATAACAGCCAGGTAAACTTCTCAAATCACCAAGTATACCCTAAGGTCCTTCTGTGGAATTATTTCAGTTGGTAAGAAGACAAACCAAGGCTTTAAATTCTCTCAGTATTGCTTTTCTGCTGAGACTCCTGGCTGCTTTTGAAAGCAGAGCAAGCCATGATGCATATCGACCAAGGGGCAGCCTAGTGTTACAGCCAGACTTACAGCTAGCTCGTGCCAAAAAGGATCCGTCCCTCCCCAGCTCCTGCCTCCACATTCCCAGTCTCTTTCCTGTCATGAAATAGGACTGTAAAATTCCAAGTTTCTTTCCCATTTCCTGCTACAGAAATTAAACATTTTGATTGTGTCTTACAACTCCAGAGCTTACCAAGTATAAAGTCTTGGCTCAGTCTCTGCTGCTATACCAAAGGAGAATCTTCTGGCCAACAAATCTGTATAATCTAAGCCAAGCCTCACCTCATAATTTTTTTTTATTTTTTTATTTTTTGACCAGAAATGACATTCATCTCCCTTGGGAAAAAACACATTTTCTAATTATGCACTAAGTTCTCTGTTCCCATCTCCTTTCTTATAGCACTTAAATCTTTCTTGGTTAAAGATGCCATGACTGTATGCAGAGACTTGCATAGGGAAAGTTCACAGTATAAACAGTAGATAGAAAGTACATATTCACAAAATTGGCCCTGCAGATTTTAGTTAGCTTTGCTTCCTAGTCCTCAGAGTGATCTTGTTTGGTTTTGGACTTTTTGTTGTTGTTGATTTTAATATATTTTTTTTAAGTAATGGTTTATTATATGTAGAGAAAGGATTTCCTTGCTTGACACAATCACCAGTAATTCAAAGTAAAAATTACTCAAATTTGGAAAATAGAACCAAAAGGAGCATTATACCCTCCTGAACATCTGCAAGATGAACATAAATTCATTATACTATGAACTGAGATTATAAACCTGCCATCCAGATAGTGTTCAAATGTACATACAGAACTGAATACAAGGTATGCTGTTCCCATAAACCATATTTCTAGATTAAAAGTGAAAGGAATCACAAACCCAGTACCTCATCTAGTCTTTGGAGTGCACTGCCACTTAGTCTTGTACCAACAAGTGATGAGGCGCTGAGGAATTTGATTGTTGTTTTAACTATGGTAGGACACTAACAGACAAACAAAAGGTTTTCAGTGTTTCTGTTCCATAAAGCCAAGGCTTGCACTTGTGAGAAGGTCTTGTTTTTCAGTCTCTCAAGCCTAACTCACAGAATTTGTTTATCCTTGCTTCAGTAGCACAGCTTTACTGAAGGAAAGCCATTCCTGTCAGCTGAGAATCTAAATCAGACTTGTACTTTAATTTTTGTCGACTTCCATTTGTGTATTCTATTCAACAATAAAAAAAAAATCCCACGGAAGTTTCTTTAGAGAGAAATGGAGAAGTTCTGTTGGGTCGTGCAGTCTGGTTTCAGCAACAAATAAAAACAGTGCATTCCTCTAAGGAAGTATTGATATGAATCATCTTATTTAAGAAAAGATGTATTAGAAGGGAATGAATCATTGTTTGCTCTATGCAGTATTTCAGCACATTGTAGGCATAAGTATTGTTCATCCAAATGCAAAGGTACTTCACTAAAACATCATTCTTAAGAATTCTATCTATGGACACATTTTCCTTTTGGAATTTATAACTACCTTCTGTACATACTGATACGACTGAAATGACTGCCAGCAAAGCAGTCTATCTAGCATTATCAAGTGCATGCATCTGTTCTCCTGCTAGGCTACCCACACAGCCTGAAAGCACTCAAACTACGCATCACCAATCTGAGTTAGCACTTAGATGGGAGATCATAAAATACAGAGTTAGAGCTGATGTAGAACAAAGAATTGTGACTGACTATTCAAGACATATTAGGCCTTGTAAATAAAAAGGTTGATTTATTTAGTCCTACTGCTGGTGGTAAATTCACATGGAAGCAAGAGAAAGCAGGAAAGATGAATTCCAGGTTCTGGAATCATAACTTCATGGATAAAAGTTATTTTTCATTTCTAGAAAAGACATGCAAGAAGAAGTTATCAGGTCATTTCTTTCTTCCCTTGTGAGTTCAATTAATGATAAATATACCCATGAAGTATTTTAAATTTCAAAACTGGCAACAGTGCCAATAGTTCAGTTAGAAATGAAGATTTTTAGCAAGGAAAAAGGGAAGAAGTATTTTAAGAAACATATATAACACTGTTTTAAGTTAAGAAAATGCTATTTACGTGCAATTCTAAAAAGTAGTTTGTTAAAATACTGTTGAAAGTGTGCAGCTGAACATAGCCTATAGATTTTCATGGTAAATATCATTTGCCTCTGTAATAGAATAAGTAATTCCTGTAAAGTCAGTAGGTTACATGAGAAGGGAAACAATTACATGTCAATAGGTTGGAATACAGACAATAGTATATTACTGTGATTGCATCCTCTTTTTGTAAAAAGTTCAGTTTTCCCCTTACAGTAGACATGAATATTTTGTATTTTATCAATTATAAAATTCTCAGTACAGCAATTTTTTTCATGTTAATGATTCAATGCAAGATAAATATGAGATTCAATTTTCTATCAATTGTCAATAAATCACTCATGCGTCCTCAGTTCGGTTTAGGCTAAAAGTGCTTTGATACAGATGACATTCTTGAAAGAGTAATTGGTATTAGACTGTATTTCTGGATTTTGGAGGGACTGATTCTATGACCCTGTACTGTATAAGTTGAGCACAGTACACCTTAAGAAGTGAATTTAAGGTACGTGCTATGTTCTCCATGCATCCACAGCAGAGAAGATGGGATCTCCCTAACAGAAGACATGAATACATTCACAAAATTAGCTTTGCCTTTACTCGAAGAGTATCTAAAAGGAACTTAGAAACAAGGAGTCTTTGTTTAGTTCACCTATTTGTATCAATCTCAGTGTAGTTTCTAGCTACATTTGAGTTTATATTGATTTTAGTTGATCTTAGTTTAACCATTTATGTTAATTGTCTACAGAATATCAGTTGAATGAATACAGCTGGCTGCACTCCAGCACAACAGATCCACTCATGAACTCAGTGCCCCTCTGTCATTCATTTAAAACCATTTTTTTGTGTGTGAGTCAAAAGCTAAGGATTCTCTTAAACAATAAATTTCTAAACTCTCATTCTTGGGTGTCAGCTAATCATCGGGGAACTCCTTGCAAATATTTAAAAAACAAGCCAGAACAGTTGTGTTGAATCACCAGTGCACTCTACCACCTTTTGGTCAGGTCATCTTCACAACAAGAGTCTCTCTCATTAAGGGCACTAGCAAGGGGCCAAATTCCTGCCCTTACTGGCAATCCAGAGGCTGTAATAGATATTCTAAAATTTACAGAAATGTATTAAATTATCATCACTCTCACTCGCTACTGCTTGTACAGGCAGGCTCTAAAACTCTGCATTCCCTTCAAATGAAATCCTAAACACATGGGAACACTGGAAAATAATGACAACTCACCCAAATTCTAATATTTTTTAATTCTAAATGAGTTTTTTTTTTAAATGACATTTTTTTATGATTTCATCTTAATTTTTTTAAGCATTGATTGTTGTATAGGCACAAGCAAAATTTCAGTTCACACAGATATACCATAAACCATTATTTTAGCATTCTATAGCCTGAAAACTTACCAGAAGGTATGGAAATAAAATGGACTGAGCTTTGCATGAGAATTTACACAAGCAAATTCAGATCACATACATCCACGAGCATAAAAAACTTTAAAAAAAAAAAAAAAAGTTGTGAAAAATGCAATCCTCAGCAGAGGGTCAGGAGGGTAGGCTTTCCCTACTGTATTTTGAATCAGAAAGTTACAGTCTTTGTTACCTGTTCTCCAATTCTGAACAATGTTACTTCTGAGTTTTAGCTATGCAACTATAGACACCACTGGCCTTCAATTCTTTGATATTCAACCATTTTGCAGTTTGTTAAACAGTAATGCTACAGGAAATATTTCTGAATAATCAGTAAATCATTTCACGCAGAACCGTATTTACTTGAAAAAATCAAAGTTCAGACATAAGGTAAATGACATAATGACACAAACACCAAATTCTAAGATACAAATACTGTGATTGAGTGTAATTATAAATTATACAACCTTCCCTGTCTTCAGTGTTCTTACTGTCTACAAAAGTGCTCTAGATTTACTACACAGCCAAGAACAGAACTTTGTTTCAGAGAAAGGGAACGAAGTGCATTTGTATTTTCTGACACACCATAAGGACTTCTCTGCAGTGAAAGCACACTTTGCCTCCCTTTTTGCTCTTAAAATTATAACATTTCTCTTTCCACAGCCTGTAGAAGAAAAAGTCAGCTAACGTGCAAGCAAAGGACTCTACCTTAACCTCTCATTTAAGGTTGTACCCACTTCTAAAGTAGCAGTGCTTGTGCCACTCAGTGTTGGTTCGTTCAGCAGCAGTTCTTCTTCATTTTTATAATGGGTTGAAGACACAGGAATAGTTTACTTCATGAACAGTAAAAACATGCATTAATTTGGATAAATAATCAAGCACATTTACCAAATAAATGTAATAGTTTTTTACAAGAAGTCTGAGGACGGACACAATTAACTGCATGTTTTAGCTTTGCTTGTGCAAATGCAAGCAGCCTTTAGCAATCTACTTTGTTATCTGTACTTACCACTTCAACACAGTTTTTAAATTTGTTTTATGTATCTGTTTTCTGCAGAGAACGTAATGATAGAATGGTTTGGATTGGAAAGACCTTACAGATCATCCAGTTCAAAACCGTGCCATGTGCAGGGTCACCTCCCACTCCATCAGGCTGCCCAGGGCCTTGATCACCTCCAATGATGAGGCATCCACAGCTTCCCTGGGCAGCCTGCTCTTCACCCTCACAGTCAAGTAAACAAACATGTACTTCTTTTGGCAAATTTTCCTCCCATCGTACAGCAGCAACTAAGAAACAGGATAGAGAAACTGTAATGATGATCATGTCCACCTACTTACGCTGAAGGCAAAAAAAAAATCTTGAGTAACTAATAACTAAGTGTATCTATACCGTTTTAATGTTGCATCCCACTGTTGGGCTTTGCGTGTGTTTTTCATAGTTGTCATCAGGATTCCGATGAAAATACAAGACAAAATACTTTCCTACACATAATGCCACAAAACTAATTAAAGCCCAACCACTGTGTGAATGTGGTATCCAATACTAACAGTGTCCTTAACACCATACTGGTGTTATACTCAGTACTGACTCAGCTATGATGATGCTATTAGAGCACCAACATCCTTTCTTGTATTACAATTAATTTTTCTCACACATCTCCCATTCAAGTACAAACGAGGCCCAACACTGTTTAGTTTCTGAGACATTACATGATCCTACCTCAAGCACAAAAGCTTGAGTTCAACTAACATGCTTATTGACTTTCTAAAAGTTAAAGTGATTAACGTGTTGCCTCTTGCTGATTTTGTGACTCAAATTAGACATTCATCATCACTCATTTCCAAAGTTATTTACTTTTTTCACTATTATTGCAATAGCAATTGCTTCAAATGGGACACAGATACCATTTCTATAAAAATCTTTTTGTTATAAATATTTTAATTACAGAAATCTAGTAGTAGATGCGTAATAAACAAAATTACCACCTCAAGACTTATAACATATTCAGTAAAACAGATGATTTTCTAATGAAAAAAATCCATTAATTTGTATACCTATAATTTGTATCAAGTGTCATTTCTGTTCTGTAATATTTGTTCCCCAGTGAGGGTACGTTGCGTGTGGACATTGGGCAGTGCTGAACAGTCAGTGCTGGCAGACCTGAACTCACACTGCTGGCACACCACAGTAAAGCGGTTTCGGTCACAGAAACTACAAAGGTTAAGCAGTCTCACTGAATGCTTGGACTTCTTAGTCTGAGCATGCTACCGTGGTAACATAGCTGTACAGCCTTCAGATACCCCATAGGGTTTGTAAGCTCTGTGACAGCACGTTAACATGTTGTACAGCTTTGAGTAACAGACAGTTCATTGGCTATCTTGGACTACGGGCAGAAAAACTTGGGTTGGTCCGCACAGACATGCCCAGACCGATTCTAGTAAAGATTTCAAAATGGTTATAATATATTTTATGGTCTTGAAATAAATACGTAGGGACAAATACTGCTTATAGTTATACAAGAGCTGTCAAGAGTAACTCATTATTTTCATATTTAATTTGCAGATCATTAACTTCAGATTTGCTTCTCCAAATTTATATTATAGTGCCCCTGAAAACAGGATCTGCTCCTATAACTTGGAGGTGATAGAAGAAACCAGTCATGTTCAGAAGAGACTCCAGCTCGGCCGGTATTAATATTCACCCTTTAGGTATTGGGTATCACCATACAGACAGAAGAACATGTAATTTTAATACAAAGAGAGAGATCTGCCTAAAAACATAGGATAAATATTACTGAAATTCATCTATTCAGTCTTTGAGAATGCCAAGAACTATTGAAGGGTGGCTACAATGTGTCAAGAACAGGCAAATCATTAAAATATCTCCCTTACCTCTCCCTTCCACATTCTAATTCCATCAGTTCCAGCTCTTGATTGTAACCTTGCCACTGGACAACTGATTGCGCTCACTCATTATGTGTTTTTAAATGGACAGGAAAGTTTTGTCTTCTTCCTTTCCTCATTTTGCCTAACTGCTCAGATTCCCCTTTGATAGTCTTCCAGGGACTTTAAGCTACCTTGCATATCAGCAGCACTTTGGTGTTAAAATAGCATTACCAAGGTCATCCTGACAGAAGGACCAGGAGCAAGCTGTTTTGAAAACAAGTGCTCAGTTTAAATCAGTTTATTTCTGAAGTCTAGGCACTTGTAAGTGTCATCATGACTCAGAGCAAAGTTGCAAAGCCCCAGTTCTACAAAGAGATTAGTCACTTTGTTTTTTTTGCACGGAGCTGCTCTGAGTCAGTTTCACATTGTTGCACAGGGAGGACCTGGGTACATCTACAAATGGTGCAGGTAACTCTAGTTCACATTTCTGGAAGAAAAGCGGCCTCTTTATACCTGAGCAAACAATTGACTAGACCTGCCTTAGTATTCCCAGGTAAGAAGTTTGTTTTAGAATGAGAAATGCTAACAGCATCAATGTTGATTCACATGTTTTCCTTCATCCAAGGAGAAACTTCAGGGTTATCACTCTGAGTTTAATGTGTTGGGTATGCTAAACAATCAGTAGAGCTGTGCTCTTAAATCATTAACTACTTCAAGGATTATGCATTTATACATTATACACTAAAAGATTTAATTGATTTTCTGTATTTTCAATCATTGAAAATGTGTCTTTCACTTTTTACACTTTGGTACAACGTGATTTTAACAAAACTGTGAGGTAGGTTTACACAACTAAGTCAGCTGCTTCACTTGATTGTACAGTGATTCTACATACAGAATGATTCTAAACAAGTGACTCGCTTGTACAGATCTGCTTTTCATTCATTGTCTGGGCTACATTTTCTCTTTTACATAAATACACATTGTGTATATACACACACACACACATATATATATATATGGATAGGAAAGGAAGGAGTAGGATGAAGACCTAATCCACTTCTAAGTTGCAACAAATTAGCATTACTCTAAGGCCATTTTGAGTTAATTCCACCTACATGAAGCCTGAATCTGCTCCCCTCTCCTAGCAGTACGCTGGCTATCCTGTCATAAAGACCCATCTCACTGTTTTTTCCTTCAGACCATTTGACACGTCCTGCTGTTCCACTGAGCATTTTAAAAGGTTTCAAAACGCCTTTTGTTTGTAGCATATAGAAGAGCAAGGACATGTTTGTATCTTGATTCAAGCTTAAGTATTATTATTTTTCCAGATAAATATTATGGCTATTTTTAATTCATTTGTTTTCTAAAGAAAACAGCCTTGAAGTGCCTAATCAGTGCAAGAAAGACATGCAGCAAATAGGACTTCAGCATATTTCCGTGCCAATTGTTCAGATTCTGACATTTAACAATAGGCATTTTAATATGTAAATATAAAAAACAAAGGGGTATTATCTGTAGTACTCATTCATTTTTTAAATTTATTTGTGTCATTTACACATGTATCCTTGATTTTGTTTGTAACCATCCATCTAAATCACAAACAAAAACATAAATGCTTTAGGAACATATTCTATCACGGCCGTTGCAGTTTAACAGTCGCATTTTGAGTCATGAATTCTATAAATCTATCTGGGACATTTATTTGCAAGACAGAATGAAATACAGTTTCATTACACCATACTCGTACAACACTTGTATGCTGAAGGGACTGACACCCAATGCCAGATTCACTTTGCAACACTCAAAAACAATTGAAACTTGGCACATGAACATTTCAAATACAATTTAAGAAACAACAGCAGAATCTTAGGTAGGATTTCGAGGTCTTCTTCTCAACACTACTCTTTTACAAGCTGTCAGGAGATGAGAAATCCATTGTTATGATGTGGAGTGTACACTTTATCATCAGGGGTTTTAGGATAGAAATTTTGGAGAAGTGGCACTTTATTTCAAAATATATCAAATGCTATTACAAAAAGAGAGGTAAGCCTTCGTTAATCTATGATGAAATACATAAAACAATTTGAGACTTACTGCCCTGTACTAAGTGTTATTATGCTGCATACTGTATACACATATGGAGAAATAACACTTAACTGCCAACATCACCTAACAGAATATCCAACTACTGAAATAACAGAAGTAAGGGAAGCTTTGAAAGGCATTAAATGATTGTTTTTTCCCCTGATACAACATATTTAAACACACTTTTTCCTCTCCTCTACTCTCACAAAAAAAAATTTATATAAAAATAAATCAGGCTGTGGACATGCAGAAAGATTACCCTATTCTCCAAGGTGCATCAGTACTAAGAAGCACTGAATTAATCTTTACTGGTGTATTAAATCAAGTATAGTACAGAACAAATTATATTAAAGATGTCACAATTACCTAAAAAGGAATTGTAGGTAATGCTTCTTCTCAGAACTTCATTAACTGTGAGTAACAATGCTGTGGAAGTTCAGCAGACTGCCTTTTGTTCACTGACCACACAGTTCACCAATCACAGAGACAGTCAAGATCAGCTCTATCAGTTTTATCATATGGTTGTATCCTTCAGAATGACTTTTATGTTCTTATAAACACAGGTAAGGGTAATTTATTGCTTCATCTATACTTCATTTTTCACAAAGTGATAAAATGTAAAGCTTGGCAAGTGTGAAAATTTAGCAGTAACAGTACAGCCCTCACAAGAGAATTCAGGAGACTGCAAATATTCAGTGACAATCTCCTGTTCCTGCAGTTTACTTCAGCGTATTTTTTCTGGCTTAATCATCACCTATCACATTTTACAGCACTGTTTTGTTTCTCTGAAAATGACCTGTGAATCTGTGAAAACTCTTTCTGAAGCAAGGGGAGGTGTAAGGATCATGCAGGACAGAATTCCAAATTTCACACTTCAAACTGGATTGCACAATCTATATTCATGTTGGTGAGCAGCTATTTACACAAGCATTCCTACAGGTTACAACCAACAAACTGATAGCTCCTCACGTATTCCCTTCTGCACTGATAGGTTTGTCCCTTAAATCTATGGTTAAGGTAAAACACTCTTGAATTGTCACTATAAGTGTAAAAGTATAACTGTCTGACACTGAAATGAGCATTTTCAAATCATGCTATCCTATCTGCTTTTTATTTTCATCCTTCGTTAATGGGGGAGGAAATTAAATGCCACTCAGCACAGATGTCACATATAATTACAATTGCTAGCAAGTTAGGAGTTGTAAAGGCTTGTTTCTGAGTAGGTCACAAGAATGATTAATATCTTTAACCGCTAAGAACAATGGCCCTCTGCATTGCTGATCTAATACTAACAAATGAATAATTTAACCTTTATTATTTACAGGAAAACCACCATTGATGTAAAAAAAATCTGCTGACTAAATCTGTTAAAAGGTATTACAGAGTTTAATTAGCTGATCAGATTTATTTGGTTATTACTACATTTTTGAAATTAATCACACAGGAAGTAGTTGTTTTTGTTGGTTTACGTGCGAGTACAACTCATTTATTGAAAATAATCACTGAGAACTCAGCTTTGCTTCATCTTTTACTTGGTGGTTACTGGTCTTGCTAGATCTGCCTTAAATCAGACTCAGTTAGGACTTTGAAGTCATGTAGGTGTCTCTGATATATTCCTTCAACAACAGATTTACTTCAGGATCTACACAGGATGATGAGTGAGTGCCAAGGAACAAGCATGAGTTTCAGATCCAGCAAAAGAGCAGAGTCCCACCAACAAACGAACCACAAAGCAAATTCCTAACATACCAAGCATCAGATGGAAGAAAAGCTCCTTACTGGAAGTTGCATGGTGTTCTTGCTTTCTACTGAACCATTGCACCATCCCTCCTGAAATCAGCACCACGAGCACCGCACTAATGAACAAGCCTTGAAGAAGCACTGTTGCTTTTCACGGAGGAAAGAAGTTGGGGGAACCTGGGTTGGAAGTAAATGTACCCATCATTTTCCTCCTTCCTGTGTCAGCAAACAGAGCTGACTGGACAGGAGAGAAGGAATATTCTTCCTCTGGCAAAGGGCCGACAGTATACTCCCCACTTGTGCAATGCTACAGCTCAGGGGAAATATGATTCAGAGGACTGTCTCTGAGTCATAATTTCTTTTTGAGCTCCTTCTGAAGTGGTAAGAAGGCTGTTTTGTCCCATTCTTGGAAGCAGAAGCTTCCATCTTATCCTCAACTTCGAAATGTGTCAAGGAGATCAAAAGCACTAACTTTGCAAGGAACAGTAACACACGATTTTCTACTCACCATTACTTCACTTTGCAGCAATTAAGGCTGTTATATTCTACAACACAAAAAAAAAATAAAATCATGCACTGCTAACAAATTGAAACAGCAAAAATATCTGTTTTTTCTAAAATGTCTGCATTGACCTGCTACACAGCTGAGATAATTACATACCATCTATAGACTCTGGAATCAAATAAATAATAATAATGAATATAGACTTTATCTTCAAATAAACAATAACAAAGATTGTGAATATGCAACATAACTGTGTATTACAATTTAACAGCTTCAGTAATTTAACTTCTAAAGATACAGGGAAGGAAATCATCAGCTAAAAATTATCAAATAATTTACTTAGAAACAATACTGCAATTCATTATGGATTAAAATAGGGCACTCATTTACAGCATTATAAACAATTCAATTTTAAATCCCATGTCAGAGGGCAGATTGTAATCAAATTTATATTGTAAAAGCTTATACTTGTAAATGTTTAATTATGACAAGTTGAGAGATTGAAAACATCCTTCTTTAGCTACACCACAATGTGCCTTTGTTCTACTGTTCCAGCATCTCCTAAACAGGGAAAACACTGCTAAGCTCTCTAAATCATTCATGCTAAATATAAGAATTGTTTTTGTAATCAAGGACTACAAAAATACCTCAACTACCACTATGTTGCTAGACCAAACTAGATTGATTCCTAAATAAAGTAATTCCCACCAATGTCTTTGAAACAAGACTGAAAATAGTCTAGAACAGGTTAAAAATCTAGCAAAACTCTTCAGAGCCTAACACTAATGTACAGTGTAGGAGAGGAGAATGCTCATGACCAGAAGGCACTTCCCACTTCAAATCACATTTGTATTGCCTTCAAAAAGATGGTCCTTCTGAATAACATCTAATGCTTATGCATACTATGAATTCTACCAGTTCTGTTACACTGAAAAATGCCTCCTGTGTTGCACTGCTTTGAAGTAGTTTTTCACTTAGTACAGTATGTTACTATGTGAAGCCCTACAATACTTAGAGGAATCTCCATGTCAACAAATCCAAGCGGTATTTTAACCAAGAAGTTCTACAACCAGGGAAAATCGACTCCTTTCAACTGTACTTGCCAATTTATTTATATATGTGTATACACACAGACATAATACTCATGAAATCCAGCAGTGTCCTGTAGTATCAACAAAAACTTCTTTATTTTTAGATGAGTTACCCACCCCTAGTGATAGTGCATGGATCACTAAAAGTAATGTTTCACAGATTGAGTGTTTATAATACTCAGACATTACAGAACAAGGTTTCAGCTTTTCCATGCTAAGTTTTTTTGTTTGTTTTTTTTTTTTTTCTCCAATGGATCATAGAAAAGACACAAGAGTTTGATTTGCCTTATTCACTTTATATTTCTCCCTTTGAGGCTACACACATGCCTGAGATGTTTGACAGGTCACTATCTTCGTTACCAAGCAGTACAGGACAACATATACCACGTTAAGGACACAAGTGCTTATTATGCTTATTATATTATTTCCATGGTTTTACTTTATACTAACTTTAATTTAGTCCCATAGATGGAATCATTAGCAGCTGGAGTTCATTAAGGCTATGTCTACATTAACAAGAAATACAGAACTGTACAGCAGCAGAGGCAGTCTGACATGAAAGCGAGGATGAAGCAAAAGGGTGGGATTGAATTCCAACATGCAGAAAAAAAATGGCAGCCACGACATTCATTGACATTTATGGAAACCAACCAGTGGGTGTGGGCACGGGGAGGGGTGGGTGGTGCAGTTGCAGCAGTGGGGCACCTCCACTGGTGCATAAGTTTATGAGTGAGGCATACAGGCTCTCGTTCACGGGTGGTAAAAATCCACAGCCAATGGTGGTGACTATGATGGAAAACAGTGTTTTGTAGCTGAAAACTTGCTCAATCAAATGGTGTTACTGCGCTCTTTGTACCTGTTGTAGTTTCCATGAAAATAAATAAAAGGCATTAATTTTGGAGTGATCTCCATCAATACAACCCAGTTATATTGCTGGAATGGATCTTTTACTTAAGATACATCAAAAAGGGAATTCAGCAGATGTGCTCCAAGCTCTCAAAAGCAACCTCTTTGTCCTAAAACGCTGATGCAGATAAGGCCATTGCAAACCAGGCAGACAGCAGCTCTGCTCTTTGCTCCACCCATGTTTCCTTGCAGAGCTCTGAGACTGCTTTACGTCCTTGTACAAGGCAAGCATTGCATTTCAGAAAAGTCACATTTGTGAAGCAGAATGTCACTTACTAAAGCCTGTGTCATTCCTTGCTCAAGAGTGTGAAAAAAAAATACAGTAAAACACTTCTTTACTGCCTTGCATGGGCTGCCTGTAGTGAGACAAGGTTGTGTAAGAGAAGTGAGCAAAACCACTACCATCCTTTCCTGTAACCGTATCAAAACGGCTTCATACACTAAGGAGCAAAGGCACTCTCCCTCTGCCTTTTCCATATACCAAATGTTGTAGTTGCTATGAATTAACTATTATCTAAAGACTGAACTCTAAGCTAGCACTTATTCTGCAATGGAAATTGACCACATTGCTAAGAAATAGTGACAGCAAAGTTAGAATATTTCTTTGTGATAGCAGGTCAGGCATCTGTGGAAGTTAGTTATGCTGCTTCTGCATGAAAAGTCAAAGATACTATACAAGAAAAATACCAGCCCAAGATTTCCAACAGGAAGTTCAGACTCAGCTGAAGAATACAACGGGTGGGAGCATCAGCCACCCGCATAGAAGGGGATTTACATGCCAGGATTCCTTCTTTAGAATATTTTCCCTTAAGTTAGATGACCTTTTCTGTTCTTAGAAGTACATTTCTTATGTTCAGGTGGTCTCCTGTTGCTCCATTACAATATACTGCAGTTCTAACTCCATCTGACTGTACTCCATGGTATTTATCAGAAAATAAAATAAATCCAAATAAAGACCTAGTCCATTAACAACAGTGCATTACAATGTCTTGCTCTAATTCAGTTGTTCATAAACAATTAAAACATACACCCTTATAAAGTGAAGAATGATAATTCAGGCTCAGATAGGAGAGACCACAAGAATTATTTTCAGAAGATTCTTTTGATGACTAGTACTAGATTAAAAATTCAGTGTCTCGTGGTACAGATGAGAGATAGTTCTTTCACTCCGGTATCAAGAAAAAGAACATTTTGTGTCAATTAGAAAATAAAGGAAAGTGTAGAAGCTAAGTAAAGTGGCATGACATACAACCACATGAGAAACAGTTAGTTCATTAAGTGTGGCTGTCATTAAGACAAGCACATACACACACATTCCCTGAGACAGATATTGCTGTAGAAATTCAGGTTAAAATCAATCTGACCCCCAGCACATGTGAACTGACACTCACAGACTGACTTTCAGTGGAAGAAGTGAATATATCAGATGGACAAACATGTTTGTGAACTTCTATTTTCTACCTTTACTGAAAAAGTGGCTTCCATCAGGAGACACAAATTCCTTGCAACCTCATACATCCAAAAAATGAAACTGAGAGGTAAATAGATCTAGCTTTTTTAACCAAAAGATTTTTACAATAATTGCAGTGGTTGTATCATCCAGTACAATGCTGAAACTTGTCATTTATAAACTGTCCAGAAGGTATTAAGGAGGGTATTTAGACTTCTGTTCATTTTTTTTTTAAGCAAAGAATTATAGACATACTGTCTAATCTGTATGTAGCATCTTTTCAGTAGATCTGTTGTAGAGATGCTTTTCCTTTATCAAAGCAGTCTTGCATGCTTCCTAGGTGGCACTAACTATAACCCCTTTTATTTCCAGCTATGTAAATGGATATCTCAAATTTATGTTCCACTCTGTTATTTTCCAAAGACAATCTGTGAAACCAGTGAATAAACTCTGGTTGCTTAAGTATTTTCCCTATCTTACTGAGCTGGACATACAGCCAACAACTGTAGTTCGAAAAAGAAGGACACATCCACATTGCTTCCACTGTACACTGTGTGCATAACATTCCACATAATCTCAAAGCTATCATCACTAAATAACACAAACAGCAAATACCCATACATAGGAAAACAAATAGGCAGAATAATCTTACTATTCATTCCTGCTCCATTGAGAAAGTGTTTTGCAAACTTGAGCGTATGCATTTGAAAAACAGCATTCTGTGGTTCTTTTCACTGCATGGTGACACTATCCCCAATTATACAAAACAGTAAAGAAACGAAGCCCTGAGCATTTACTGTAGACAATTATGTGATAGGATTAGATAGATGGTGAAAGGAATATAATGGAACGAGTAAACAACCAGATCTCCATTATCACAGAGCCACTGAGCACCCACAGCTCCTTCGAAATTAAACTGGGCACTTCTTACAATGATCTTTACATAACTCTTGATACAGTACACAATATCTTAGGTTCACAGTCACTAACAGTTTATCTCCAAAATCACTCCACGAAGAAAGCAAGAAACTTTAGTCTTTATTTACGGCTGAAGAATTGAAGAAGGTAAACTAAGAGATTTACCCAGGGTAGTGCAATAACATGAAAGAAAGCACAGCAAAAATAACAGGGTGGCAAAATCTTCAGTTGCAGCAAATGAGAACAAGCACAAATGCAGCAGCCAGGGATGCAGAAACAATTGAAGAAAACCTGTTCACCTTAAGAAAACCTCAGGTAGGCAGGGATCTCCAACAAGATACCCTCATCTCCACTGCCCACCCTTAAATGAGGTCTGGAAGGGGTGGATCCTGGCTCCAGCCCTTCTGGTCACTCAGTGCATTGCTGACACCTGAGCTCCCCTGGGTTGGCCCTGCTTTCCCACCAGGTGCTCCATCACTGCTTCAGGCCATGGCTGAGCATTTCTCTACACCTGAAGATGTAAGGCAGAAATCTAAGCAAGCTTGGAATTCCTGATCCATACCATAAACAGCTGTTTTTGTCCTCTAGACACAGAGTAATATTATTTCATTTTCTTATTCAATAGATATAGGGTGAATGGGAAAGTTTCACTGTTTGAAGACTAACACAGCTATAATCTATTAACTTAAAACCATTGTTCCATTTGAATTCTTGAGTTTACTTTGCCTCCTGTATATATGACAATATGCCCATGCTGAGAACAGAACTGCTAAGAAGTTAACGAGGACAGCCTACATAGGAGACATGACAAGAAAATGAGACTTTCAAAGGAAGAGTTTGAACCAGAAATACTTACTTACAAGAAATCTTATACTAATTTATTTTATGAACGTGTTTCAAATCTTTAATAAGATGTTGGAAATGTACACAAATTTACAATCACCAAAATACTGAAACACAAAAACCTGAAAGCTACAAAGCTTAGCTCTCACTTAACATTCTTTGTTGCAGTGAGCTAATAAATGCTTTAACAATATTATTAACCTACAATTCCATAGAGAATTTCCTTCTTATTTTATATGTCACATGCAATACTCAACTAAAACTGTGTTTTCCTACTAATTATTATTATTATTTGCCATTTTTCAGGTTATTACTCTTGCAGAAGCAGCTGAAGGTGTGAATAACACAGGCTGGTGATAAGCACAAGTAAGGAGCCACAAGTCACGCAACATTGTGTGTAAAACCATTCAACTTTCTACACTGTAACAGAATTAATAACACTGCTCTTGGTGGAATTGCAGGAGACACCTGCAGCAACCCATGATTTGCCTCTCAGCATTTCTGCAGCAGGTGACACACGGCTCAACAGTACAAGTACCAATCTCTTCATTACTCCATGTTACAGACATTACAGCCAGTTGTGGAAGCTATAATGAAAGCAGTGGCTCCAAATGCTGGTGTTTTACAGTACCTGCCTCACATAGGCACTTAGTAAGGTAGAAGCAGCAAGCAAAAGACAAAGCAAACGTACCTCCAGGTTTCAGAATGACAGGTTCTTCTAGTCTAGTGAAGATCAAGAGACACAAAGACAGGATCTTGATTTCCCTTTACAATTGCTGGAAGACAAGTTAACCACAATTAGGGAAGCATTTAATTCATAGGCAAGGCTGGTTTCTGTAAGTAAAACTGAAGGCTCTGGAACAGTCTCCTTGTAACAGTGGAGCACTGATTGTATAAACTAAACTACACCTGTGTGCTACACTGGTAAGCAGAGGTACAATGAGATGGAAACCAACAATCATTTGTGCAAGATACAATAATTTGTAGCATAAAAGGTAACAAAGTTAGACTGTATCCTATATCTATATAATTATTTCAGTAACAAAAGCTTATCATACACTAAGGGATGTTCTTTGTATGAGCTACAAAGGTAAAAGAAAAAATAATTGCTGCAGAAAAACAATAACTGTGATCCAATAACTGCATCAAGGAACTACATTCATTTGAAAAGAAATTAGATGACGTTGTTGTACTTCCTAATAATGGAAGTTGGGAGTGAGTAAGCAAATTAAAGATTAATATGTAGTTTGAGGAAGTATTTCCCAATGCTCACCTATAGAAATATACAGATGTATTTCTTTTTACACCCAGAGATGGCCTATTCATAGGCTCTGTCAAACAAGGCCAGCAGTGGATGACTAAAAAGTAAAATCCATAAATAAAATAGAAGCCTCAAAATTCTTCTTTTAATCATTTCATTCCTACCAACCCTTAGCAACCTGCTGGAATAAGCACACAGTGAACACAGTTCATCTTCCTCTATAAGGTTTTAATACATTTAAAACTTGAATACCAATTTAACTTTTCTTGTAGAAGTACAGAAAGAAATCCAAACGATATAAGGAAATACACAAGCCACCTCAGCTCCACCTAACTGAAGTACTGGGTAGAAAAGGAGGAAAAACAGAAGGAATGCATCGCCAAAAAGTCGCCTAATTCTATCAGGGACTACCAGCACCTCCATGGAGTCTAAGTGCAGAGCTTTGTGGGATACTTCTGCGTGACAGAGTCAGTGTTACATGGGAGCTGAGATGCGTGCTTTGTGAACAGTTACATTTCTATAGTTACAACGTATTCGCTGTACGGCCGTAACACTTCGGAGATAGAAGCACAGCCAAGAACGCCCGGAGCTAGGCGCTGTGAAAAGGCAAAACGGGGAAAATCACAGAACTGTAGGGGTTGGAAGGGATCTCTGGAGACCATGGAGTCCAACCCCGTGCAAAGCAGCTTTCTAGACCAGGTTGCACAGGTAAAGATTGATGTTTAAACACTCGATAAGCAGGCAGCGGTCTGAGAGAGAATAGAGCACTACAAACAATGAGGCATTTGCCATCTATAAAGCAAGTTCAAGATCTGGCATGCCAGCTTCCAATCTGAGGTACTGGAGGCTCCAAAAAGTATCTTTTCCCACATCCCAGAGGCAAAATGCAAGAAAACCCTGAGCTACTTATCCAAAAATGTCACATGCAGGTGGTGAAAGTTGGTGTCAGGAGTTGGTGAGAGCTGCCACCTCAGCAGGGAACCACAGGTGAGGCAGACCACAGCCTTGGAAGCCAAGTCCGCTAAGTTTGAGCGACAGGGAAGGGAAAGCCGGCAAAACCAGCGACTGGGGAAGCGATCTTTGCACTGGGGGAAGAAAGTGCTCGTACACCTGCACCACTGAGGCGCACCGCCCCTAACCCCGCCACACAGCTTCGGCGGGAGAGCTCTCACCACACAGCGCGTGCACGCGGCAGGGAACGCCGCACGTGGCGCCGCGGGCATCGCCTCAACGCGAGCGCGCAGCCGCACGGCCACACGGTAACGCTAAAAACAGACCGAACAGCGCTGACCGGCAGCGATTACACGAAGATGTCTGCTCGTCATCACGAGAACGCCGCGCCACGTTGGAACAGAGGAAGGAGCTCGGCAATGCGGCAGAGCCGTGCAGCCCAGCAGCTCACCTGGCCGCTCGGGGCCGCGGCGGCAGCCCTGCCCAGCGCAGCAGCGTGCCCGGGCCCTACGAGGGGCATCCCGGGGGTAGGGATCACAGAGCTGTGCCCGGGGCTGCGCTGTCGCGGCATCCCGTCTCACGCACAGCCGCGCCGCCGCAGCGCTGAGGGCCGCAGTGTGCGCGGGCTCCATCCGCCCGTCCCGCGCAGCGGCGCACAGCGCGCACAGCCCAACAACCGCCCGCGCGCCGACACTTGTTTACTTCCTCCGCGGCGCGTGCACGCGCACCCCCACGCTCCAGCCCCCCCCCCGCGCGCGCCCGACGCCCCCCGCCAGCCAATCGGAGCCGCCGCCGGCCGCGCGGGGGGCGGGCGCCTTTCAAACGGGAGCCGGGGGAAGGCGGCGCCGCCGCCCCCTCCCCTCGGCCCGAGGGCGCCGCCGCTCGTTGGGCGAGGGCCCCGCCCGTCTCCCCAGCCCCCGCCTTCCGTTGGACTCGCGCCGCCGAGTACCCGCAGCGCCCGCCCCCGCCTCCCGCAGCCGTGCGCGCGAGGCGCCGGCCCCGCCTCCGTCCCCACGGACCCGTCCCCCAGCGCAGGAAACGCCCCGCCACGCCGCGGCCGGCCCGAAGCCACCGCCGCTCCCC
>VXAB01003079.1:274382-317139 GCA_013399175.1 Odontophorus gujanensis | reverse complement strand
GCCATGGATGCTGGCAGGAAATTAAGTGTGAGAATAGTAATTGCTTAGGTTGGTGTTTTCCCTCTAGACCTAAAAAGAAAGACAAATTTTCTAAAACTCTGCTTCAAAACAAGGCCTAAGAGTTTTCCACAAAGGGAACGTGAAATATTTACGGTGTGCAGGAGGAGGGCGGGTGGGGTGTGGGCAGTTCCCTTCCAGGTGGCACAGGGAGTGCATTGCAGAGCAGCCCGGGCTCAGACACGGCGTCACAAATCGGTGCTGTGTGTCTGTTTCTTTGTAATGCCTTAAAATTATTGATTTTAAGGATATTGTTTTTCACTCACATATTAAATCATGCGTTGGAGCTGTAGCAAGCCTGGTCTTACAGGTCTGTGTTCCTTCACCAGTTTGTGATTTGATGAAGCTTTTATTTCAGTATTTAAAAAGAATATCTAATCCAGAAAAAAGAATATCAAGTTTTAGTTTGAATAGTGAAAATATATCTCCGTTCTTAAACCTCTTATATCCTGAAGAGGTGCAGTGTACCTGTGTGTAATTGATAGTTCTAATACTTTTGGAGACTTTCAGAAGAAGTGAGTGCTCTCTTCATTTGTACATCCAGTTGACTTTTCCAGTCTGCCTGAAGAATGGTTTGGGGTTAAAGAAATACATCGTTAAGGAAAATATTTTACTAGGTTTACCCTTTACTTCCTAGGAAGGAGCTCCCTGGATTTATTAAATTCCGTCGTGTAGAGATCTTTAATCTCTCTAAACTGCAGTTGTGCTGGAAGGAAAACACTTCCCGACTTCTGTTTGCTTTTTGTGTTTGCTTAAGTGAGATATTGTGTACAGTGACTCAACTGTGTTCTCCGAACTGCTGAGAGTGAAATGGAGAGAGAGATTTCCAATGCATCATTGCCCCCTCATTGTGATTCCCAAACTACTTCTGGTTCAGGTTCACTGATATGAATCAAACTTTTTTTTTTTTCCCCCTTCCCCATTCATGAAATGGATGGAGGAGGGGAGGGCACTGATTTGAACTGATAAACAGAGCTGGCTCGCAATTGAAGTTTGATTTTTGGATTTAGGTAAAACTGAGGTCAGCTTTATGTTGAAAACGACGATAAAAAGAAAATAAGGTTCTGATTCTGAGTGCTTGAAGTTTAAGGAGGTCATTAGCAAAACAGTTTCATCATGAGATTGTTACACAATACCGAAGCAAGCGGTTTGCAGTTTTGATTACATGAATCTGAGTCATGAAATTTTGTGCTAGGAGTACGGAACACAAAAGCTACTTCAAACAGGGCTTAGCTAATGTATACCTTGTTGTTGGACCTTGTAGAAACCGGGGATGATAATGAGAATGGGGTGGTAATAAACTGCATGATGGGTCACGTATAATAAAAGTTTCTTCAGACATAATTAGAAATACTAAACCTACAAGGATACCCTGGACTCCAAGAAACAAAACAGACTGTTTGGAGCAAATGCAGCGCTCAGTTTAATACCAAGCCACCTATTCTGCACCTACTCTTTAATCTTACCTCTACCTGATATCCTAATGGTGCGTTAAGGCATTATTTCAGAAGTTCTCTTAAGTGCAGGATTATAATTTAAATGTTCCTCACCTTTTTAATCTCCTCCTGTGTGAGGTGGTTGTGTAAGCTCTGGGGAGCTGGGAGGAGGGAAAACAGCTGCAGCTGTGAAGGACAACTTTGATTCTAAACTGTCTGGATCCTTTATGGTACTCATGTGTTTCAAACACAAAGTCTTGAATGTGATGAACAGTGTGCACTTTGAGAAGTTCAGAAGCTGGAAGCTTTAGCTATTGCAAATATAGTAAATTACAGTTTGCAGGATACCAGACAAATAACTGCCCCTTTGGGTTTCGGAGCCGTGGTTTGTAGAAGTTTGCTTCAAACTGAGGCTTGTTTGTATCAGCAGAACACTTGGGGCAGGGGACTGCTTAAAAATAACTTGAAGAACCCAACTGAAATGCATCTGAACGCTGCCATGCAGCCCAAGTCCTGCAAGCAGTGTAGGGATAATAATTCTCTAAAGGAAAAAACAAAACTCGAAGTCTTGCTGTAACAGCTGCTACTTTGTCTTGAGTGACTAACTGTAAAAACACAGGGTAACTTTTTCAAGCAGGATACAAACTACTGAAGGCTGAACAGATTTTTGCCTTGCAGTGTGGGAGTGAGTTAATTATGACATATTTGACCAGGAATCAGCTGGGTTTTACTTGTGCTTGGTGAGAAAATCTCCAACGAGAACGTTCCTCCGCTGCTGAGAGCGAATGCGCGCAGTGAGTGCTGCAGCACTCCTGGAACTCGGCTTTCCAGGCTGAGCACGCAGTCACAGCTGATGCTCCCGTGTCCTTTGCACGTCTGACTGTGGTTGTCCCCTGGGTTAAAGCACTGCTATGGGATGCAGCAGTTCTGTGAGGAACCTGATACCGGTGCAAGCTGGCTTTTTTTTTTTTTTTTTTATCTTTTTCAGTCTTTTGGTGAAATTTTAACTGCGTTGTTGCCCCAGCCCCGCCCTCCTGTGCTGCCAGGGGTGGGCAGGTGGGGTGGCAGTCCCTGGGGCTGGTGGCATGTTAGCTGGGAGCTGTGCTGGCTCTGTGTGTGCCCTTCTTTATGAAAGGATCTTTAACAAGTTTTCTTCGTATAGATGTCTGGGAAGGGAGGGTTTATGCCTTGAGGTTTTGGATGGTACAAGAAGAGGTTGTATTGCTGTGTTGTGATTGGTGTGTGTCTGTGTGCTCTGTTGGTGGGTCTGTGGTGCTCCCAGCACACGCTGAATAGTGCCCAGTGTGCTGACTGCAGTAACAAGGTTGGGTTTTGTCTGATCCAAAGCAGGAAACAAACAAAATCACTGCAGAGCTTAACTGCTGTTGTGATCAAATGTGCCATTCTTCAATCCAAGGGAAAGTGGAATGATAAAGCTGAGAGGCAGGTGAGAGAGGAAAGCCGCCTGTTTTCTGAGAGTGTTCATTATTGCTGTTTTATCCTAAAAATGTAGCACTTGTATGACTTACCTGTCAGTGTCTGTGAGGACCCCGCTGGAGAAGAGCCCCGTGGCCCACCCTGCAAGTCTCTGTTTGGCTGTCATGCATGTTCAGCTTTGGCACATTGACAACAATCCAGCGATTAAGTTGTGCTGTTGTCTTACTTGTTAAAGCAGAACCTTACAGTTTAAGGCTATTGATAGGGGAAAAGAAAAAAGTATGTTCTAGTTTTAATCAAACCCTGTGCCTCTTAAAGGTCACTGGGCTCGGAGGTGGTTACAGGTTAGCCGGGAGCCTTCATCACTTGGGATGTGTGACATTCTCGAGGGCAGGGGGAAGACAAAAGTAAATGAGCCTGACTCATCAAAGGCATCTCAGAGGTGTTGCTCGACATCACAAGAATATCTTATCTAAAAGATCTTGAACATCTAAGTGTTTGGATTTCTGGAGATTTTCTCTGGGTGGGGCACTACCCCAGAACAGCAGTGTAATAGACTGTTGGGTTTTCTGCCCTGATGAACTGTATCTTGAGACAAAGGGTGATTAATTCAAAACACTGTTTTTCTGTTAATTTTGCAATATAGTTGGATGCTAACAGTCCAAATTGCTTGTGTGTATGTGTATAGGTGTGTGCTACGTGCCAGTGATTTGTGAGTTAAGTGTGAGTGCTAATCTTCCTTAATCTTCTGGGAAGAAAGGGCTTTTGAAAGAGATGGTTTATACTGAAATTAATACAGTTAAGATTTAGATGTAATTCCAAGGTGATGATACAATCTAATTGTGACTGAAGGAAATTCACGTATTTTTAATTAATACTGAAAGGTGAGTGGTGCTTGTTTTTACTACATAGTGTGCAAGTGTGTATTGTGAACTTACAAAGATCAAATTGAATTATTTATACAGTATATAAGAAGAGTATTTCCTTTCTTGCTAGGACATGAAGGGCTCATAAATATTCTAATCAATTGGAGAAAGGTTTCACTTTTAAGAGAATGGGATTTTGCAGAATGACAGGATATCAACAAGTTGGTTTTCTATTCCTGACAGTCATGGGAAATAATACCAAAAGGAGTGCAAGAATTCTGGTAAAACTTGCTACTAAATTTATGGGGGCCGTAACAAATAATATCCTCATTTTGCAGGAGATGGTGTGATTCTGTTCCACGCTCGTGCCAGACTAGCTTGCTTTACTGTTCACAGCTCTTACTGAACAGCTGAATTTGCAGTAGGACTTTTTGATGCTGGGTAGCTGGAGCCTGAAATGTTTTTGGGAACTGATGTTTCTTTTCACATGGATATCTCAGGACTTCTGCAGTTTGCAGAGTCCTTAATGCAAGTGATGCTTTGTATACAAGATCAGGAAAAGCTACTGATGTGACCCATGTGATAACTCACTTGTGTTGAACTGTCATTTAAGGTGTTGACAAATATGACAGTTTTTATGGCAGCTTATTGCCAACTGAATTAATATGGCCTTGACAAACCATTAAACACTGCAGGAAGACACCTCCTTGGGTCCAGGCACCCTTGTTTTCCTGTTATAAGTAGTTGGAGCCTACTGGGGTGAGTGAGCTGAGGGGCACTCACTCATAAGTGCTCCAGCTCATCTCTAGCTTGTTTGTAAATAGATGTCTAAAACAATATAGGCTGGGAGGGGGGGCGGGGGGGGGTCAAAAAGAAGCAAAAAATAGCTTAAGGAATATCATGTGTTCTAATTTTGTCCATTAGATATTATTGCAAACTGTTTGGGTTTTCAATAATAGCTTTCACTGTTGAGTTCAGACTTCTGGAATATTTGCTTTTGTGTGAGAGATGTTTGGAGGTATTTGCCATCTATATTTAACTCTGCGGTGGTTTTTTGGGTGGTGGTGCTGTTTTGTGTTGTTTGCTTTTAGAAACGTGTTTTTAAGTTGCAGATTGTGGTGAGCAGGGTAGTAGTTAGGAATGAGTTTTAAAACTGAACAGGTTTGATTTTGGGGTCATTCAGTCAATACAGTGGCAGTGAATCTGTCGCTCCTTGCTTACACAGTTGCAGAAGCTGAGCAGGTGGGCAGGAGTGAGATCCCATATCCAGTGCCACCAGGGTGAGTGTGGCAGTCCCCATCTTGAAGAGCCCACCATTCAGAAGATGGAACTGAAGAGATGGATTAAACTTAATTTGCTGGGGTGGAGGGCAAGATAATGGTCAAGGTGGCTGCCACTGGTAGAGAAGTTAAGTGCCTCAATGTCTGAGAAGGGCTGTGAGAGAGGAAGCTGGTGGAGGCACTTGGAAGGGCATGCACAAGGCAGGCAGCGATGGGAGGTAGAGTACAGATACAGTGGTTGTGATGGTTTAAATGACTTGAAGAAGATGAGGTGAATGTCAGAACGTGGGCCGGGTTATTAGTTTTGGTGAGAGGAATGCAGGCCAACATGTATCTCTGAGTCAGGATCACGTCCTGGTGTTTACTTCTCCCTCTCAGATGTGGAATGCGATGTTTTTGTTGTTGTTTTGTTTTTGTAAGTTAGGTTTCCTGCAGCCACGTGACTGATGGATTTGGTGCAGCAGGGATGTGTGAATGTGTGATGGAGCACAGGATCACCCTGAGTGGGGTCACTGTGCAGTTCGTACAGTGTTCATTCAGGTAATGTGGTGTGTACCTGTGCCTTAAGATCTTCCTGAGACTTAGATCCTAAGGCAGATCGGGTGATGTAGCTGCTCTGGCATTACTGTTTCCTTTCTGTCTTTGTTGCAGGAGATTTTTAGGCAGCGTCTCTAGGATTCAGGCAGCCTTCTAATGTTAGGGGCCTGGGTGTGCATTCACCTTCAGATCTATAACTGGTGCCAGTGCACTGGGAGTCCAACTTAAGGTCTGAGTGCACACTTGATTAAAACTTGTCTGCGTATACGGATAGTGTAACTAACCTCTGTGAGCTCCAGAGCTGCCTCTGGGAGCTGAAGGCCCTCCCGTGGCTGCTGCGTGCTGGGATCAGGAGAGCTTTGCCTCTTCCTCCCCCTCTGCACAAACCAGGTCTGTGGGTATTCTCCTGCAGACTCAATGACATGATAATTAGAAAATGGAAAAAATCAATGCATGCCTCTGCTTGGTGTGGTAGCAGGCCGTGGCGGATGCAGAGCTCCGTGCAGGCACACGTGGGCTGAAGGCAGGGCTGAGGGCGGCGTGGTTGCCTGGTATGTGGCCGTGCAGCAAGTTTCTGCCTTTGACAATCATTTATGGCAACAAGGGTGAAAGAAGAAAAGCGCTGAATGCTTTCAAGTGTCAATGACTAAAGGGGCTGGGAAGAGCAAAGGATGAATTAGAAGATGTGAGACTTCCTTATAGAAAGGAAATATTGTGAAAAGAGACTTGAAAGGTGGGGAGCCGTGCCATTAGTCATGAATGACAGCATCCTTTGTCTCTGAGCAGTGCTGGTGGGAATGGCTGTTTGCTCAAAGCAGACCTGCAAGCAGACATGCCTGCTGAGGGAGAGCAGGCAAACTGATAGAGCTCCTCTGCACAGGTGTGCTCACAGCTTTTGATGCTTTTTCAGCTTAGGGGATTTCCTGATGCTGGGTGCCTGTTTCATGACCTGGTATGGATCTTTCCTCTGAGTACCTCTCCAGTCTCCCTGATGCTGTGCAATGCCATGTATCCGTTGCAGCCTCTGGTCACCCAGTGCCTGCTGCTCACAGACCTCTTTGCATCTGTTTTGGACCTCACTTCTTTTGGCAGCCCCATCACTGTGTGTTGGAGGAGGTGAGATCTATCTTTCCCCTCCATGCCACTTAGGATTTTGTAGATGCTGCATCCTCCTCTGCCATGCACTTCTCCTGTGTGCTTCGGCAGCTCCCTGTGCTGTGTCTGTGCTGTTCAAGTTCCTGCTGCCCCCCCATGCAGGCTGCTCCGTGGCTGTGCCCGCAGGGAGGCTGCCTCGCACCTCCTGGGAGTTGTCCTGCACTGCTCTGACCCTTCCAGTTATTCAGGTCCTTTCTGAAGAAGGAAGCAGACGTGTGCTGCTCTGTACCCGCATTCCACGTGGCTGTGGTCTTTTCCCCGTTGTTTCCCCGCAGTTCTCAGCATCTGCCTTGCAGGAAGAGCACAGGTGGAAAACGTTCCTCGCTGTTGATGTTTACGGGCTCTCAACCTTTGTGACGAGAGCAGAGCGAACTGCAGCAGGTCGTACTGCCATAAGGCACACAAACAAGGTCTGTTTGGCTAAAATGTAGCTGCTTTCTGCCAGCTGGGAGGTCAGCCAGAGCGTGCTGCTACAGCGTTTTGCTTTCTTTCTTTTTTTTTTTTTTTGCAAAAGCAGAACTTTTTTCTTTCCTCTACAGCATGGGCATCTGACATGTTGAGCTTCTGTGTGCTGTTGCATGGACAGATGTTTAGTTTTCAAAATAAGAAAAAAACCCAGCTTATCAGTGTGACTGATTCAGTTGGACTTAGTGCTCCAGCCCTGCCAGGATGGCACGTGAGCTTCCCAGTTCTAGGAATAGCGTTGGTGAAGGAGGGGAAACCAGGGAGCGTGCATAATGCCTTCCTAGAAACTCCAGTACTGTGCACAGAAGCTGCTGCTGCAGGAGATAAGGCACTTCTGTGAAAGTAAATAAAATGATCACAAAGCATGGGAGAGGTTTTTTTAGCTCGTGAAGTTGCTGAGCACTGAGTACCAGAACCGTGTTTTGAGTTGTAGATAAAGAGCATTCATTTCGGGGGTTTAGAAGACAAAGTCACTCTTACATCTTGAAGAGGAAGAGTAACCTAATTCACTGGGACATGCTGTTACCAATCCCTTTGTTTAAATGGTTTATGCAATGAAAAATAGATCATGTAATAGTTGTTTGCTTTTTTTTTTTTTAAACAAGTCATGCTTTTTTTGCTCATGGAAAGGTCAGTCAGATCACGGGCACAACATGCACCCATTAACTTAATTCAAACTTTATTGCTTTGTTGCTGAATGGTGAAAGTATGTGAAATATGTGCTTAATGGTACACGTATAGCTGAGCGTACACCCAAATAAGGATGTTTCTGTGTGTCAGGGCCTGGATTGGGTTACCCAGGTACAGCCACTGCGTGTGCAGTGCTCCAGTCAACGTGTTCATTTCTGAAACGTATCTGTGGAGTTGGCATCTGAGTATGTGAGTTGAGAAGAAACCCTTTTCACAGATAGCACCACTTGCCTCTAGCAAGGTCCAGAGTTATGCCATTAAATGAAAACCTGAAGAAAAGAGAAATGGCTCAGGATAGTTATCTATGGTTAACCAAGGTCTGGGGCAGCAGAATTCTCCCAGATTTGTGAAGAATGCATTGCAGCAAATCCATTTCCCCTGCTGGGCTGTGCAATGCTGTGTGTCCCATCACGGGGCTGCAGCATCCCATGGTGTGAGCACAGTGCTTCTGGACGTGCACGTTGTGCCTGGAGCTGTGCTGCTCAGCAGGGACACTGTGCCCCATGCATGGGGAGGTGTGTGGCTGTTCTCGGCCTTCTGCTGAGCGCTGCCTTCCCCTAACCTGAGATTCAGGAAATGGTGCTCTTCAGAAGGCTTTAAATTGTCTTAGTCTTTGATGTGGAGATTTTAATCATTTAATTATCTTAAATTAATATCTTCTGTAAGCAGCGCTTTTATCCTTTTAGGAATCAGTTGTAGGATGATGTCAGTAAAAGCCCTTCCTGTAAAAACATACTATTTAGGGTGGATTTCTTGGAGGGAAACAGGAGATGTCTGCTCTGCTCCTAAAACCTCACAGCGTGTATTAAAGTGGTCTGACTTGTGTGACCTTGTAATTCAGGTGCAGGAAATGAAGTGTGTATCGGATATATTCTCATCTGATACACTTCCAAATAGAATACACAGGGTGTGCAGTCTAAATAATTAAAACTGATCTAATCCTCTGCCCCTAATTTCGATGGATTTCATGTTCATAGAAAACACGCAGAGCTCTTTCTCGGTGCATTAATTTTAAACAAAATGTGTTTCTGGGCAGTGGCTTGCTGCCATCCCAGTTCAGATATTTGCCCTCGTAGTTTCTCTTCTGTCTTCTTGATCCTTTTCTTCTGATTGCTTATTCCTTGGCAAGATGACAGCCCTGTGTAGTTTCATAATCAGATCCCATCTCAAATGGGTGAATTTAAGTCAACTTGTGTACTGTGGAGAACATTGGTTTCGTTTCCCCAACTCTGCTTATGTGTTTTGAGAGGTGATCTGTGAAAGTTTTCTGGATGCTTTCTGCACTCATTTTTCCATACTGAATGCTCATAGGAAGCTGAATTTAATAATAGAGCTGAAGTTGGAGTAAACAGGAGAGCCCTGCGTGAGTCCTGCTATGAAAACTACTTCAGGGATGTGCTTACACCAGCTCTGAAAGCACAAGCCATCTTCAGAGCTGGCCTGTGAGTTTCAGTCAGTGCCATTTGTTCTGGGACTGGAGCTGCCCTGCAGGCATAGTTCCCCCTTCCTGGGCAGCCCACGCTCCATATCTGCTTTCCTCTTGAAGACGTGTGTTGTTTATCTGACAGCTCCCTTTTGCAGTCCCATCAGTGTTGAGTCAAATACATTCATGTGGTACCAGCAACGAAATACTAATCATCTGTTTCATACTGTTATCAGCAAGTCTCAAATGCATGCTATGAACATAGAAAACTGTTGACTGATGGATCTCACTGTGGAGGCCGAGGTAAGATGTGCCTTCAAGGAGCTGTTCTGCTTTCCCCCAGCACCCCTTGTCCTGCACTGGTGCCACAGAGGTGGGTGAATCCCTGTGAGTTTCAGCACCCGAGCACCACTACAGCCCAGGGGAAGAAACCACCCCTTTTCCTAAGGACCTTCTTATGAGGAATCAGAGGTGGAAATCCACAGCCCTTCTCCGGGTATCAGCACGACAGACACTTATCAGCCTTTTCTCCTCAGCACTGACCCTGTGTAGAAGCTCTGAGTGATCACTGCTCCTGTGCATGCACAGCTGGAGGTGCTGTCACACGGAGCCACACATGGGGTCCTGTGGGCAGCTGGACTCCTGCTGGTAGTGGCTGTAGTCCTGAGAGCTGTGGGGTGTCCTGGGGGTGCTATGGGGAGCTGCTGCTGTTGGCTGTGGTGCAGTTCCACAGCTCAGAAGCAGCTGCCTGGGCTGTGGCTGTGGGGGCAGCCCTGGTGCTGTGGGGCGCCCTCTGTCCCTGGGCTCGGTGCTGTGGGAGGGGTGCAGAGTTGCTTCAGTGTCCTGAGGGGGTGTGGGTGAGCGGGGCCCTTCCTGTACAGCTGTATTTATAGCCATAAATAAATGCTGAGGCTTTTGTCTTGCCAGAAAAGAGGCAATGAGCAGCATCCAGCTGTGCTGCTCCAGCTGCAGTGCTCATCTCCAGTGGTGAGGAGCTCAGAGCAGTGCTAACAGCCAGCAGCTCCGGTCTGAGGCACTCGGGGCATTGTGAGGCTGCTGTCAGCTGTAGGTGATGTCACCTGGGGCTCCCTTCTGTTTGTTTACAGTTCCCACAACTTTGTTTTAGCTTAAAAACAAAGGGGAAGCGTGAAAACTGTTGTTTATAATCATGGGAGAGGGGGAAGAAGACCTCGTGTACTGCCTGGTGTAGAGCTGAGGCCCTATGGGAGCACTCGGAGCTGTGGCAGAGCTCAGCTGAGGGCTGTTCTGGTTCCCTACAAACTGATGTGTGTCAGCTGGGGCTGTGATTTGCTCCCTCTTAGCCAGCCTGAGTTATGCTGCTCCTGAGTTGTGCCCAGTTTGCTCCAAGAACCTCAGTTATGAGTGCAGCAGGTTCTCTTGCTCGTAGGCTTTTCCTGCTTCCCCCTTCAAGCATCTTAAATGTGATTTGGCACGAGTTTATAAAAGCTGCTACAAACTCGGAGGTATTTATAAATACTGAGTTCTGCCACGTGGGATTATCGTGCTCAGACAGCCCGGCCCTCGCTGCTCCCAGCACTGGGGCTGTGCTGGCAGGGATCAGCACAACTCGTCGGGCAGCTTCCAGGTGCACATTAGGCGTGGAGGAAAATGCACTGACAAAAGCAGAGACAGTTTTTGAAGTTCCTTTCATGTAAGTTCACAGATGCGGAGCAGGGCAGGGTGGGGGGTGTTGGTAGATGTTAATTTGTCCTGAGTGCAGGTTTAATGCAGAAGCTTAGGCTGTTCTGGTGGCTCGCTGGTGTGTGTTGCTGAGGTGTGATTGGCTTCGGGCTGTGGTGCGTGTGTTTGTCCTTTGGTCCTGCAACAAAATGTTTATCTGAAGGGGAAAAGCATTTCAGAAATAGCAGCTTCGCTTGGCCTTTGTGAAAACAAAGCCACTGCTAACGCATCGTGCCTTGTGTGTGATGAGGAATGGCCTTTTGTAGTGATCTTAGGACGTCTGTGAAATAATAGGAATGGAAGTTTTTGAGAGTGCATTTTTTCTGGCTGTTTTCCTCGAATTACATAAAACCAGTTGCTGTGTCTTTGGAGGACCCAGCAGCACAGCTCCTCAGTGCTGTGCTGTGCTGGCAGAGGTAGTGCCCAGGGCAGCCCCCTGTGCTGCTGGCTGCTCTCTCTTTTGAAGAGGCGCTGTTCTTTGCTGGGCTGTGAAATCTGAGCTGCTGTAGCTTAGGGTGGAGTCGGAGTGATTAACGTGTGCATACGTCATGTGATGGGATATGTAAGTCAACATACAGGTTTGCATTAGTACACATAACATTTGCTTGTGCTCAGCGTATTCCTGGGGCAGAGGTAATTCGGTACTGAACTTTCTCTGGCAAAACACTGAGCCCTGACTGCTGTCCTTGTGGCCCCACAGAAAGCACAGCCCACGCTGGGGCCAGGGCCCCTCTGTCCCTGCAGGACAGGATACCCTCTGTAGGGCTGCTCTCCCTGAGCAATGGGAGCTTGTACAGCACAGTTTGGAGAGGGGAAGTGAGACTGCTCCTGTGTTTGATGTTTCCAGAAGACTTTTACCTTTACCCTAGCTGCCGTTTGTGCTCTGGAAGCAAACCTGCTGCTTCTTCCTTCCCTGTGTGATGGCAGGGGCTGGTCCTGCAGGTGGGCAGTGCAGGGGAAGAGTCACCCAGTGCCCTGACTGGCAGAGGGCTGTGCTGAACAGGGCAAGGACAGACACCTGCAGATGCCATCTCTTCACGTGCCAGGGCAGGACTGGTGTGGGCACAGCCACTGGAGGAGTGGAGACAGTTGTCAGTAGCTGCAGCCCACATGCTTTGTGAGCATAAATGCACAATGGGGAAGGCAGTGCTGGAGATGTATGTGGTCCAGAAGGATGTACAGTCCAGGGAAGTGCTGTGCTTAGGTAAACAAAGGGTAAAAATAACAGAAGTGATGGAAGGGGACAATCTGTCAGGACTGTAATGCTGTGGGTTGGCTGACAGTGCCACTCCTGAGTCAAAATGAGTGCTCATACTGCTGTGCTGGGGGTGGGAAGGGTTTGCTGTGAGCTGAGATGTGGCTCTCTGTGTGTTTGAGTTGTGCTCTCACATCAGGTGCTTGCCTCCCTCCCTCCTTCGGGTGTTCCCATCCCAGGAGCCTATGGAGTCACTGTCACTTTGGCACACGCGTGTGTAATTGCAGAGCTGGCACTGTGCTCTGGGGCCATCCTCCCACCTGTCCCACCTCTGCCGTCACCCAGATGTGCCTTCCTGCTCTGCTTGAGGGATTTCCCCTCTCGTTTCACTGAGCACTTCGTATTTTGCCTTTTCCAGATGCTTTGAAGCCACTGCTTTTAGCTGACAGCAGTAAAGATGGCTCTGTAGGTTTGGTGCTGCAGCTGTATGGTGGGTTGCCTTTCAGTGGGACAGGAAGGAGAACTTCACTCTGAGGTGTTTGAAGAGGCCAGGGCATGCAGTTGTTGTGACTTGCTGCTCGCTGCTGGGAGCTGGAGCTGCAGTGAGTGTTCATACTGCAGTTCTCTACCTGTTGTGCATGGGAGTGTTTGCCACTGTTGCAGTTACAGCTGGGGAGCACAGCCCTGCTGGGGAGCTGCCTGCGTGCACCACTGTCCCTTCTGCCACAGATGAGCTCCATGTGTTCCCCTCACTTGCAAGCCCTTATTTCCCACATAACTTGCATTTGAAATGTCACTAATTTTTTTTTCTTTCTTTCTTTCTTTCTTTCTTTCCAGACTGACTGCATTGCCATGGAAACCATTGTTGGAAGAGAAGACTTTTCTGCTGGAAACTCCAGAAACTGTGTGGTGCTTTTGGAAGCCAAGCTCAGCTCCAGCCGGCTACTTTCATTCCCACCAGCACGGACATGGACGCATCCTTCCGATTAATTTTGTCATGGACATCAGCTCTCTACAGTTGAATTAATTTGAATTGAGATTTTTCATAGCTGTGCTTTGGTGATGGAATTTGGTCTTTCCTGTCATGTCTATCTGGGAGGCAGCACGAGTGCTAACGGGAGATCCCTCCGTGCCCCTCCCTTCCTCCCACCTCTCTCATCCGTTTGTTTTTATTTATGTTCTGAGATGTCAAAGCTGGTTTCTGATGTCTGCTTACCGTGGTTTTTGCTTCTCTGGTACGTTAACAAGTGATTAGCTTAAAACATGCTGTTAGTGGTACTGGGGCTGATCGGAGCTTTCTTTGGGTGGGCAGAAGGAGGGAGAGAGAGGTTGAGGGGAGAACCTGTGGGGCTGAACTGGTCTGGAAAGGAGAGACCTCTTCTGCCTTTTGTTTTGTTTTGCATTCATGGTACGAGAGAGACTTCTTGATCATAGGCTAGAGTACTTCAAATCAAATGTCTGTCACGGCTTAAGTTGCCTTTTTTTGCTCAGAATTTTGGTATGTACAAAGTAGGATTAATGGGCTGGTTGTCTTGTAGGTTGTTTTTGTTCTTACCCTCACAATACTTGCTTATAAACATGAATTGTGTAAAATGAGGTTTTGTTCATGCGTTCAAATGGAGGAGTCCAGATCGTGCCCAGCGTTTGTGACTTCTGTGCTCCATTTGTTGGCTGTAGCTTGAAGAGAAACCACCCTAATTGATCTTACTTTCAGCCAAAGTCCCGTCTTTAATTTGGGGCTGTTTTTGTTCTTTCTTCGTGGCATAATGGGAAGAAGTAAAAATATTGGCTCATCAGTTGTCCTTATCCCAGTTAAAGAAGCGCTAACAGTGATTATTTGACTTTTTTTTTTAATAAATTGCAGAAAAATCAGGGCTTAAGTGCTTTGCTCTTGTACTGATATTTATTTATTTTTTTTTGGCTGAAATGAGTTCAGGCTTTTAACACTGCTATAAACGTAAGGAGCATGACACTAGTTGTTGGTACATGCCATGTATAATAAAAGGCACTGACGATTGGAAAAGGGTTTAGAAGTGGTACATAAATCCTCATGCTGTACTGCACCACACAGCTGTACTCCTCTACATGGTATATTGTACACCCGAGCAGTCGGGCTGCCTCGCTCTCACACACACAACCTTCACAGTACCGGTACAGTTTGGAGAACCAGTCAGACACCATTGCATTTGCTCGGTGCTGTGTACCCAGGTCTATTTTTGAGTAGGATTAAAATGTACACGCCAAGTGTCAGTGATGACTTTTTGGGGCACGTGGTACCCATCAGCTGATGCAACGTCCGGTGATGGGAAGGACTGCTGTATGGGGTCTAAAAGCACAGAGCTGATGGCGATTCTGGGAGAGAAGTTTCAGTTGGTACGGATACTTGTTGCTGCTAAACATACACTAATGAGAAATATGACCACTTTTCTAGACCATGATACTGTTGCCATATCGCTTTTGTTTGGTCTCGTAATGAATAATGCAATATGCAGATGGCTTTTTATAAAGCTTGACATCTTTTTTAAGAAATCGTAATTTGGACGGAGATGGTTCTGAACCTTTAACGTGAAAGGAAAGGGTTGTTTTGAAGAAAAACGTACATGCCTATTTCATATTAGATCCCTGAGGCTGCCAGTGTACAATATACAGCACTGATTTAATAAATGCTGAATAAATAATTAAATGGGTAACCTCAACTAGAGTGGTACAAATACTAACAGGTACGGCATAATAAATATGCAATCTTTTTGAATCTCTTAGTTTACAGCAACTAATTTATTCAGTATTGTGCTGGAAGAACATTTTCAGAATATGTAAAACATATCACTATATATACTACCTTCCAGCTACCCGTTTATGCTGCTGTATAGTACAAAATACCAATGATGGAACAATGTTTGTCCTGTAAATTTAATTTGATACTGGACAGTTATTGTCTGTACAAACTAAAACATATATGGTTGAAATTGTTCATTATATTTGCTATTTCTGCTTCACAGATCTGTTTTAAAGTTGAGCTGATTGATCCGGCTTTGTCTTCCATTGTAAATATTGTTCTGTTGTTTTCTTTGTAAAACACATCGCGTCTGCGGTTCTGGGAGACTGGCTTGAAGCTCTGTATAGTGTTTATATTTATCTGACTTGGCTTTCCATAGAGCTACTTGCAGTAAATACGTGTTCATGTAGCTCCGTGTCTGGGTTTTATTTTCAAACACACTTTTGTTTTCTTCTGTCAAAGATGCATCTCCTGCTGCTGCTTTCCTCACAGAGCACTTTGTCACTCCTGGCTGAAGATCTGAAGGAGCTCGTAGCGTATTTCAGCGGAGTGGTTCTCAGCCTTTCCCATTTCTCTGCCACTTAAGTGTTACGCTGTGTGATACCTTTTGCACTGAGGAGCTTTCCCTGTCACAGAGGTGTAGTGCTGGTAAACAACGGAGCTTCTGAATGGTGTGTGTGTGTGTGTGGGGGGGGGAAGTGGTGTGTGACGATTCCTGGTTTAAATGCTGAGGAGTAATGGCAGTGTTTGTTTAGAACTTTAAGACTGTGCATGGAAGTTCCAATAGCAGCACGTAGGCCTTGTGGAAGGGACTGCAGAGTATCAGATAGGTGGCTCAGACCTTAGGGTGAAGGGCCCAGTTCAGCTCTGCTGTGTTAGGCTTCCTAGTAATACTGTGGTTTGAGATGTTTACGTCCCAGGATGTAAAAGCAAAGCCTACATCGATGTCTCACTTTTCAGGTAATGCGTACACTTGTAGAAACAACTGAGCTTAAGCAGGAAATGCCAACAAACTGTAGCACCTTTCCACGTTCTCACTGATGTGAATGGTATCTTAATGCTGCATAGGAGAACTTACACCCATAGATGTGAGCACATGCTCTCCACAGATGCGGGTGGTTACTTTGAAATGTCTTACTTTTCTTTCTTAAAAAAAAAAACACCTCATTTAATTCTTACTCTGTTATTCAGAATACTGCATTGTGACAACTTGGTGGAAGTCAAGTTTGCTTTAAGAACACAGTTTTCTCCAACTAAATGAGGCCCCTTTCTTAGGGCCTCATTTTATAGCTTGTAGCTTCTATTGGGAAGGAAAACAAAAAACAGCTCTACCAGCAGTGAACAGTGAAAACCATCCAAACACCGTCAGGACTGTTGCAACAGCCTCACAATAACTGCTTTAAGAGACCTCTGAGTGGAAGTCTCCCTGGACCTGAAATGAGCTGTGCTTGAGGGTGGGCTTTTTCTTTGGGGGGAGGCAGTTTTATGCTGTTTTTTCAAACCTCTTTAGACAAAACACTGACAGAACTCAGCTCCTGGAGCACGATGATGAAAGCCCTCAATTGATTCCAGAAAGCAGTAGGGCTTCCTATCTGAATTTGAAGGCAACGCTAGAATACACATTAAAAGTCTTTGTTTTGAAACACAGTGACCGGTGCTGGTAAGCCTTGCATCTCATTGAGCAGAGTGCCACTGGAAGTAATCAAATATCTGGGAATGAGGAGTTCATAGAGGGGAAGAAGAACCATTTAAGAGTATTCAGGTAATATTTGTATTCTTTTCCATCCCCACACCCTCTGTTGACTGCTGCAATAGCATTCCCTCAAACATACATTTCAGTTTACATTACATTACAGTTTCTCCTCTATTTTTTTTTCTTGAAGGTTCATGAAGGAACACCACAGAGGGGAGCACTGAGCTTGCTGTGCATACCAGGGAGGTAAGAACATTTTCCCCCCCTTTTTTGTTAGAGGAACACACCAAGCGTAGGCAGTTGCTTTGCTTCTTTGCTTTTCTTTCTGACTCACCAAGTTAATTAATTTTCAATTAAATTATTTTAAGATTATTTTTAATTTCCTTTTAAAGAAGAGTTACAAGTTACAGGAGACTGACAGGAAAGTTGAGCTCAGTGGGCACAGAAGCTACTTGCTGGCACCCGAGCAGCAGCAGCTGCTGTTGTGCACTCCACCCTTGAGCTATAGTGAGCACCTCCAGTGGAGCCAGCAGTTTGCCTGCTTTAATAACCAGTTACTCCTGACTCAGTTGCCAGATGAGGCTGTTCTTAGGCACTGGTTACCAGCCTGCTGCAAGTGGGCTGAGTTAATAATCTTTCCTTCTAAAGCAAAGAATCCAAGATACTTATCCTGTGCTTTAAAACGTAGCACACTGCTGCTACTCCCCTGAGCTAATTACTGCTCCTGCCTGTTGCTGGCAAGTGTCCTGCTTTTTGTCAATAGCCTACCCTGGGAGGAGGAAGTTATTGCTGTCTCTTGCTCAAAGCCCAGTGGAAGTAGCCACAGCAGCAGAAATATCCTGTCTGACCACACTGCTCAGCTGTCTGAAGGGTAACTTCTCTGGGAAGGAGCTGTTACAAATATGTAATGGTGCCCAGAGCACTACACTCCTCAATTTGGAAAAGCACTTTCCTTTGCTGCCCCTACAATGGCACTTCTGTACCATTAGCAAAGTCTACAAAATACACAAAGTACACACTACAAAAAGCAGAACCCGATAGAAAAAAAATACAACTTTGGAACTTGGGCTTTGGTTGCTTGCAGGATCAGTCAGTCACTTCCAGGTTATAAAATTAGTACTACTCTATCCTTTGAGGTGAGAAATCCTTAGCTGTTGGGAATAGGACAAAAAACTGCATGCCTAAGAGCTTTTAAAGCACAACATTTACATGCAGTACTCTAGTTCACTATACTTCAAATGTTTTATGCTGCTCTGTGCAACCACCTTGGTTTATAGGTTGTACTTGGACTGGAGAACCATTTCAGAAGTTTAAATCCCATATTACATGTGACCTTGAGGTTGAAGGAAGCAGTTCTCTTTCAGTCCTGATTGCAATAGGAATTACTAGAGAGTAAAGGAAGGTGCTGAACAGCCCGTGTTAAGCAGTATTTAATTATTTACTACTAGAGCAGTCTAAATGCAAGTTCTGGGGAAGGTTTAGGATTTGCAAACTAGAATTTGTTTGGAAAATTGCCTTTTTAAACTAATAAGCCCCGTTGCAATTGACAGCACGTGTTCTTGAATTCCATTCTGCAAGAAGCTTTCAAAAAACTGGGCAGTGAGCAAGAGGGGGTAATGCTCTCCCCCTTCCAGCACGCTTTCATGTACGTCCTTGCTGATGCAGGCACTTCCAGGAATTCAGTCCTCTTCCTATTTCAGCTTTCTTTCAAAGCTGTACGGTGCCCTCGAGTGGCTAAAGTGCTCATCTTTTCCCCCATACAGCTTATGCAGCTGTGTTATTTTCCAGGCTCCTGCTTAGGATGAACTAAAGGAGGTTTGATGTAATTAGCCAGGGTAATAAAAACTTCAGTTAAAAACAAATCAGACTTCAGGAGAAAAAGCCTAACTGGGGGTGAGGCTGATCCCGATCATGTTTAGGCTAAAGACTGTACATGTTCAGGGTTGTAGTTCTTTTTCACTTAAAATAATAATAATACATTTGCAAACACAAGGTTTTACCTGTAGTTTAATATTATATACTGATGGATAGCACCTAGAGGCCCCAGTCAACATTTGACGCCTCCCCAGTGTTGCACATAGACATGTCTCTGCCCCAAAGAGCTTACAGTCTAAGCAGTCAAGAAGTGGGAGAAAATAACCATGCTTGCTTTTATAGAAGAGAAACTCAAATCTAATACAGGTCAAGAGGTTTGCCTGTTCTAAGGTGCAATATCTTTTTAGTCTCTACTGTGTGTCTCAGTTAAAAGATGCTCCTTCTTTAACCAAGGAAAAAGCCAAAATGAAGAAAAAACACTCACTGAGAAATCTCAGCCTAAAGTTGGTTAAAGTTCATGAGAACATACCTGTCAGAAGTGTATCTGCTTTTCTGTGGTCATCTCACAGGTTGGGGAACTACTTTGCTGCCACAAAACAAGCTGCTCTGCACGCTATCTATGTTAGACTGGAATTGTAACTCCTGTCTTGTCACTGTTCAGTAGGTGCTGTTGTGCATGCTGCAAAAGAGGCCTAATCTTAGAAAGAAGCACCACTGATGCAGTACTAAGAACAAACGTGTTCTGCCCTTTCCTAGATCCCCATATATGAACACAGTTTGGTGGTAGGGAGGCAAGACAAGTGGAGTTGGTACAGACCCAAGTGAGGGCTGGACAAGCTCTTCACCCTGGGTGCTCCTGGACCTTAGCCTCTATTCTGCTCCCTGGGGTAGGAATAGGCTCCTGTGTTCATTTTAGGCTGCTGAGGGAGGAGCAAGTAGCAAGATATGGGCTTACAATAAAAGAGACTTAGCATTTTATTTTAGCTTTGGTAACAAGTACTTGACTTGGAGGTAGCAACAGGTTCTGTTTATATGCATCAGTAAATCAAAATAAAATGAGTCGAAGGATGCACATCACTGAATAGGCCACTCTCTACCAACATATATAATTGCATTAAAGGAAAAAAGGATAAAGCTATTCATATTTTTCATTTTAAACTAAATAACCTGTTTCATACCTGAAAACTTGAAATCAGCACCAATCTCATTGCATATACCACTGCCACCTGGGTTAGTCACCAGTCCTACGTCTTTGTCAAATATGCATAAAACAAGATTTCTGATGCTCCACGGTTACAAGGACAACTGAAAGGAAAGGGTGAACAGCCATTAGCAGATAAATTATTAACAGCAGTCAAAATAAACAAATACACATCACCTGTATAAAGCTCTATGTTAATTCACAAATTGAGTTGTATTGATAGATAGTGGAGGTGACAATATACAGTGAAAACATTAAAGTTATCATCACTTTGAAAAACAGTCTTGCTTCAGCTGGGAGCTGTGTTTATACATAAGTGTAAATGAAGCAGCACTGAGCATAAAAGCAGAACAATCGTGGACAGTTATGCATACAAAAAGTGATCACTTTTCAGCTATTGCACAAATAGTGACACACTAAGACATACACAGTAGAATTCTTACAAAATGACATCAGAAATGAGGAACTGCATGCACCATCTTTAAAGGCCTTATGTGAACTGTACGTATGCAGGAGTTGCTATATATTGTAAATACATTGTGGATGCATATAAATTCACATAAGATCAAAAAGATTAAATGGTAAGTAGGATAAGATCAGTTTCCACCAGTTTACACTTTATTTTAGCATTTCTTAGCACGTACACTAGTTTGGATAATATGTATGACTTCATTTCAGAGTAGAGAGAGGTTCCACGTAAGCATAATCTTAAATGCTTTGATAACTGGATATTCCCAAGGAGCAGCTGTTGTTGACCTATACCAAATGCTACTAAAATGTGAACGTGACTTTTATTCAGAAGAGAAGTATATGAGTGTATGGCTAATCATTTCGCGTATCTTCACAAGATAAAAAAAATAAAGCAACAAACTTTTCAAGTGGATTGGGATCTCTAAGCACAAATAGAACCACTGATGGCATGGTATACGGTGTCAACATTTAAAACCCTGATCAAAATGACTTCAGAATAATTGTGCATTTCCCCAGATATGACAGGTTGGCCACAGAGGAAGAAATTAAATATCGAATGAATAAATTGGTGTAGGAGCTGTAAATTCTCTCTGTACCATGAATTTTGTAATAAAATACTGCTGTATATTTTAATTTTAGACATAAGCATTTTTATATCTGAGTCTGGTTTGTTTCTAAATGACTGAAAGTTTCAGCTAAAAAGGTGTTTACACAATATACACATTTCATTACTTACAGAGAAATAAGCTTAAAATTTCATATTAAAAACCTGGGATACAGTAGGGTTAGTAGCACCATGAAAAATGTTTTTCAAAACTGCAGTCTTGTTATGTTAAACATACTCAGTGCGTTCTTTTTCTTTATTCTCTTGACTGATCAGAAAGGTGCCGTTTTGGTACAGGGAGAGAAATGAAATTTTCATCTTCTGATCCTTTGTGAACCACAAGTGTCTTTACCATTTCCAGGAGGTCAATTCTTCCATCTCATCTTAGTCCTGTTGTCAAATACGCACCAAACAACCCCTAGCTTGGCACGAGTGAGGTACACTTGAATTTGCGTGGTTAAAACAGTTTGGATTTGTTTTTTGTTTTCTTTCTGCACAGTAGCACCATTGTTGCAGCTGGAGGACAGTGCATCTCAGGAATTTTCAACTGTTTTAAAACATCCTTCGAGACGTTACGTCTTCTTCATGCAAACTTGACAGCGACTAATACGCGTCCTCAAGTCTCCAGCTTTCAGTGTCTCTGACTGAGGTTTACTGGTTGACACACAAAACAGTAAGGCTTGGGTTAGCTGCTTCATTGTCCAGAGAACTGCAACTTCACAATTCTACTGAACTCCAGACTTGGAGGTAAAACATAACAGAAACTCTTACATACAGGACTAATTCTTATCTAAGAGTGATCGCTCTGTATATCCACAGCAGATAACAGAACTTCAGTTTTGTCCAATGCCCCACTACACAAAGCATGCTCACCCACTACTTCTGCTCACTTTACTATTTGTGCTGCATCATATACAGGACTGAATGCAATTTTTGCATATTAGGGTCCACAGTGTACATTCCCCCTGCCATGAAACATGCATTTGTGATTTGTGGTTTCTCAGCTGAAGGGAATTACAGCAATCCATTAGAAACACTGTTACAGTAACATTTGCAAATTTAAATTAGGCATTTACCAAATAATTTACTTCTATTCTGTAAGGATATGGAAATGAGAAGTGGTAATACAACATGTTTTAGTAATGTGTGTTCACACGTTAAGTGCTATCCTTGAATTCTTTTTCAATGAAGTAAGTTGTGTTTATGGGAAATGGCAAATGGTAGAGTGAGAAAGTTCAAATATCCACAGTAGTTAGCACAAGGCAGTTTTCACCATGAATTATCACTAATCAACTACCCTGAAAACCTGGAGATGATTACTTCATGTGCAATTAAATATTACAGTGTAGTTGTTACACAAAACCCAATTAGAGGCCACTACTGCTATGTCACACTGCACACTGCCAGCCCTATACTACAAGGCCACATTTTTCAGGTTGGTGGCAGTGGGAACATTCATGAGGTTTTTACCAGTGCAAAAACAAGGCGATAGCATTTGTCTCTGCTGGTCAATTAGAAAGGGAAAAGCCTGGAGGAGCTGAAATCCTAAAAGCAGAGAAGCTAATGTCCTAATCCTTCTGCAGAGTACTGGTAAAAATGTTTGCCAGGGAGGGTATGAAACCTCCTTCACACAAGGCTTTTAAAAACAGATTACATGAACATCCGCTTTGAAAGGTTTAAGTACAGCTGATCCTGCACTAGGGCTGAGAATTACACAGTGCAGATTTCCCCCGGTTTCCCCTCACACCTGTCCCCTCTGTGTCTGTGAACCACCTTTTAAAAATATTTGAGTAATTAAGGGCATGCAAGGAAAAAAGCCCAACAAAACAAATCTTTTCAACTCCAACTCCAGTCACTACAGTAGGACAACATTCAGAGGAAGTACTACTAAATGTGAATAAGAGTTGATGTAAAAAGAATCTGACTCCTTGCAAAACAGAATGTGCCCTCACAAGTTTATCCATTGTATAAAAGGCTTACCCAAGCACACACTTGAAAAACTGGTTGTGAGGGGGAAAACAAACTAAACTCTTCCCTGCTTCCCAGTAAACACCTCTCTTTTGATCTTGGGAATAAATTTGGTTTCCAAACATTTCAGCATGGAATAAAGCAATATAGAAAAAACAGGTTTTCTTACCTGAACATTTCTGAGACCTCTACAGTTGCCAGCCAGAAACTATATGAATTGGCATAGTAGTTACAAGTGCCACGACCATGACACTCGATAAATGGAGCTGAGCGGAACTCTTCTAAACAGGATCCAGGTGATGCCAAGGCCTGTCCAGAGCCCTCTGCTCCAGCACTAGTGTGCTAGGGGAGTGGGAAGGAAACAAACACACACACAAGAAACTTAGAGAAGGAACCAGAAATTAATAGCACAGGATGCAATTGCTAAAAGAACCACTGTTTGGTTGAGATAATGTGATGTCTGACACCTCCAGAACTATCCTTAGAAGGGCAGGACTCTCAGAATGTTATCATTCTATGTACTGGAAAACTGCTATTAATCTTGGCTGCCATGCTTTTTAACTGCAGGTAGAGGCTTTCTAATGACTGCCATTATAGTTCTTAACAGAGCATTCAAGCAGCTAGTTGAGGACACAAACAGGTAATAGTCACTTGTGGAGTAGGAGGCAGTTCTTACCATCATGAAAGAGTAACCAATCCAAAGGGAGTCCCAGCCTGGAGGACACGAAGGAATCTGAATGGTCTGACTGTGGACTGCTATCACCATAGCAGGAGCTTCACACACAATGCATCTGGGCACAGGGGAAGTATCAGAGAAACAAGTGACAATAAGATGTATGTTTTATTAAGAGTTACCACACAGAAAAAGGGAGACCTAGCTTATGAGGGGCTGTGCAATTAGTCTAGACTTCTTATGTATCTTGTGAGTGCAGTAAGACAGTGGTTCCGAGCACAGACCCTGCCTCTATTTCCACTAACAACCACTGGGTAAAATACAGAAGCAGTTCCTGAAATAAAAAGTGGAAGCTCCAAGTCCCCAGGCGAATGCCTTAATCCTAGAGCTACTGGCTCCTGTGTTTTTTCCTGTTCACTCTGTGATTCCTCAGGTCAGAAAAGCCCTTCCAGCCTTTCAGCCTCTAAGGGATTACTGCTGCACATAGATGGGCCTTTTCAGACAACAAACACTTTAAAACCAGCTCTTTCCCTTGAATTTCTCAGGGCAAAATATGACAAGACCAATCTTACAATACCCAAAATGCAGGTTGGAAATATGTGGTGAGATGTACTATTCCTTTATCCAGATACTAAAGAAAGAGACCTGGTAGCCTCTGTCTCACCGGCTGATGAACGGCTGAATGCTCTGCCCTGTCAGTGGCTCCATGCTCATCGGCATTGGCTCTGGAGTTGATAGCCAGTAGGAATAGTCATTCCTTGATGCAAAATTACAGACGTTGTTGATGTTGCAGAACATGAAAGGCATGGTGCTAAAACGTCTAAGACAGCTCCCAGCAGTACCTACAGAATAAGATATGTAAAATATGACTGCCAAGTTCTTGCTTCATTGTTTTTAGCAGTTTTTTGAGAATGATAATTGTGAGAGTTCAGCGTGTGCTATCAAATTGTCACATGAGGGAAAAACTTAACTCTCAATTTTGGTTTACAGTCTTTCACCCCGAATTACAAAGAGCAGCTTCTGGATGTAGTAGATCTTAGCATGCATCCCCCATCCTCATTTAGGTAAGCTCCAGGACAGTCCTATCTTCATTAAACCAGAGCACCTGAAGAAGCACATACATCATCTTTCCCCTTAAAGGCAGAACATACAAAATATCTCACCCAAGTCCTGGCCATGGGCTCTCTCATTTCCTTGCACATACAAAAGAGAGAATCCATCATATATTCTTGAAGTGCCTTGTGGACATAGTGGTGTATCCCTAGTCTGGCTGTGACGAGTTATAAGGAATCCGTGAGCAACAGAAGCTGTTCCAGGAGGCCCAGGTGGGCCTTGTAAGCCATCAGGACCAGGGGGGCCCTGTATTCCTCGTGAACCTATTCACATGAGAGAAAACACAACACAGTATTTATTAAGACAATTTCTTGCTCTTTTAGGAATAACCTAGCTCTGAGAGGGAGGACGGTGTAGTGACAACTAAGGTGCTTGCAAGCTGAGGAACCTGAAATCTACTGACACCATCTTCCTTAAACTACCTTAAACTATTTTTTTCTTCTAAGCTTGAATGAATTAATTATAACAGTGCAACTTCCCTGCATCAAAGGGGTATTCTGAATTTAAATATATTTGGAGCTGTGAGGCAATAGCTTAACAGCTGCAGTGGATATCACAGCTACTGCTGTAAGCCCAAATCAGCTTCCCAATTCCAAAACATACTCATCCACCCATGCAGCTTGGTAAGATAAAGCTGAAACATCTTGTTCAAGATCACAAAATAAGTGGCAGAGCCAGAAACAGAAGAACATCTCACTCCAAGGCACGCTCTAACAATACTTCAGTTAAAACCCAAAATGAAGTGAGAAACTGTAGTCAGTTTTGGAGTAGATAACAAAGTGCAAATAGGCTAGACAACCCTGAGTGAGGGCAAGGAGAGTGATATTACTCCGAGTATCAGAAAAGGCATTTGTTATTGGACAGCAAAATATCAGAAAGTATAACCACAAATATTTATAGTTTACATTTTTTTTTCTCTTAAAATAATGCCAACAGATTTCAAAAAGCTACTTAAATGAAAAACAAAAAAGGCACTGTGGATTTTTATACTGTTTTAACTGTTTAAATTCTAGTATGTTTTTCCTCACAAGGCTGCAACATATAGCTACCTAATATTTGTCATTTGCTTTAGGTTAAACTGTTCAGCGTGTAGTCAAGTTTTTTTCAGATAGTAATTCTAAGCAATAACTTCAAGGTAGCTCGACCTCTGCATATTATGACATTATTTCCTTTATCAAGTCTCCTTTTCCTCATTCATGATCTCCATGTAAGGAGAAAATTATTTCAGTAATCTCTCAATTCTTTTTCTTACTTTCTTCCCTTCTTGCTGTGCCTCATCACTGCTCCAAAGGGGATGCCATTCATCTTGAGATAAAGTGTTGTACACTATTATTCAGCAATGACTAGCAATATGCTGATCACAAGAATATTCCAAACTAAAGTGTGTTCAGCAGCCTGTAATATTTTTGTACTAAGAAAATCCTTGAATTATGATTTTATTATTCTCACAAGGCAAATGATCCTTCCCAGCTAACATGACTGTTAGCTGGAACTCAATAGGGAGCATCTCTTTTTCCAGTGGGTCCTCATGGGATGAACACTACCTGGTTGGCCTGGAAGACCTCTCTCTCCTTTACGTCCTGCTGGGCCATCAAAACCAGGGAGTCCGTCTCGCCCTGGATCGCCAGGAACACCAATTGGACCTAGAACAAACAGCTCATTGAAATAAAAGCTCTTGAAACCTCACTACAGAAACGTTTAAGCTATCTGGGGTCATCTCTTGTCTCTTCATGATACGTTAGACAAGAACAGATCATTAAACCTGCTGTATACATCTGGGTACAGTCCCACATTTTTTTTTTTATCTCTTGATGAATTCAGCCATGTGTAGTCACATGCAGTCTGCTATACTTCTTAGTCATTTTTCAGGCAGTGACCTAGAACCATACCTGGCAATCCCTGTGGCCCTGCCAGTCCAGGTGGCCCTTTTGACCCAGGCAGTCCTGGAGGTCCTGGAGGACCAGGGTCACCTTTGACAACAATGCTTCGTCCAATGGTACCTGGTAAACCTGGTGGACCTGAGAGAAAACAGCTCAGTATTAGATAAACCAGGGTGGAAGAGAGCATTGAAGACAGTTTTGGTAGCACAGTATTTCTGTTATTTACTGCAAAGTCAGCAGCCAAGAGTTCTATAACTATAAAGAATAAGTGTCGGTGCAAATAAAAAGGCGAAAAAAGTGCTCTTGGTGATATCTTAAAGGACAGCTCTTGCAGAAGTTAATCCAAGTAGGCTGCATACAGAGTATAAAATACAGCAGAAGTACAGATACTCTCTAAACCACATCCATTGCTGGCTGAGATCCACACAGTTCTACAGCTGCATAACAAATTCTACCAACAGGGATCAAAGTGACAGTAGTGCTACCCAAGACTCCTACCTGGTGGGCCTGGCAGTCCTTGACTGCCAGTGAGGCCAGCAGGTCCTGCAGGTCCAGTGGGACCCTTCATACCTGGAAGATCAAATTCACATGGTCACACAGCGAAAGAACATGTAGTTTTATAAAATCTGCTGCAGAATAGCCCATATCAGGCTTCTTTCCTCCCTGAGGAGCTGCTACTGTGCCTGGAAGTTTTCACTTGAAATGCTAGTTAGATACCTGGGAATCCTGGAACACCTGGAACCCCGGGGTCACCCTTCATTCCATTCAGACCGGGACGACCAGTATCTCCCTGAAGACAACAGATTCATGTTATTCACTCATCTCCCCAGTGGTTTCAGAAAAGAAGAAAAAAACAGTGGGTAAAGGACAAATCAGAACATTTTGGATCTGTGAAGTAGTACTTGAGAAGGATGAGGCCTTGTATTCTGCTTGCTCACTGCCTGATACAGCAGGTGCTGTCAGAGAACACTGGAATGTGAACCCTTCTTTGGCAACTCCAGATCCCATGGGAATATAATGGGGAAAACCTGCCTGGGTACTGAGGGATAAAGAAAAGAGCCTCCGTCTTGCTATGAGACAGATTATAATAATAACAACCATATTTTGGCTTTTATTTTACTACAATAAAAGGCATATTTAACCTAAACATACTCTGTTTTTATTGCATTTAAAAATAAACCCAGTTCTTGTCCTACCTGGCGTCCAGGTGGTCCTTGGTCTCCCTTTTGACCAGTCAGGCCAGGTGGGCCAGGCTGTCCTGGATTCCCTTTTTCCCCTTTAAGTCCCCCACTGCCTGGTGGCCCTCGTGGACCTTCTGGGCCCGGTGAACCTTAACATTGTGGAACAAATACACACATATCAGTACACATCACCTGTTCTCCACAAGCCTGTGCCTTCAGCGTAAAAACAAAATAAAACACCCTAAGCTAAAGGGAAAACAAATAGAGGGGTTATTTGTACTGCCCAAATCAGGAACCAAGGCTCCTCATCTAGCTGATGGAGAGAAGCAGGTCTTTCTAGACAGCAGTGCAAATCACCTGCATTAGGAACTTTCCAGTGACCAGACTGCTACCTTTTAATAGGAGCCAAGAAAGCCCAAATTGGATGGCACAAATATACCCTCTGCTGTCCTGTATTGCATTCACCATCTCCTAAGTGCTATGTTAACAGATTCAGTAATGTAAAAATAACACTGCTTTTCTGCTGTTTCCAATACCCACAGAGGAGCCTAGTATCTGCCATTTACTGACTGCTCAGGAGGAGGAAGCCCCTCATCCTGTCTTGCCTAAAAACTAATTGGAGTTGCAGGCACTTTATATTCAGTGACCCTCCAGCTGGTTTTCTATCTTTAGCAGAATTATGCTATGTATATATAAGTCAGTATTTAAATATTTTCTCTTTGCAACAGCCACATTAAACCAAAAGAAAGCTGTACATTTAAATGAAGCCTAGCTATTCTGAGCACTAAAAAATGAGGCAGTGCACCTTTATGCTACCATCCAAACAGAAGGTAACTTATGGCAAAGCAAACTGTAAGCAAATGCAGCAACAGCTAAGAACACTTATGTCAGATTTCCTAATTGGATTAACAAAAGGATCTCTCTGCAGGACAGTGCTATGACATTCTCCCCCGTAGTGCAACAAATTAATCACACGTGGCAGTGTGCTGGATTTTCAGTTCTTCTGAAACCTCTGAATTTAAAATGCCCTTTGAATTCCTCATTGTCTATATTCAGTGGATAAACTTGATGAGTTGTATTTCTGCATGCAAATATGAGTGCTGAATTAATTCCAGAATTTTGTTTTTAAAATAAGAACAATTTTGTACTATATTTCTCACAAATCCCATTGCAGTTTCAGCTATAGAAAACATCCCATCTCATGCAAGAGGCTTTTGTGTTCATTTTGTTCTTTTTAACTGGTACAGAATTGTACACATGCAAAACAACAGGCTACCATCTGAGGCATGCTGATCAAACACACACAACTTGCAGGGTAACCACAGTCCTTAAAAAGAAAATGATAGAATTGCAGGAAAATAAACTCTCTCTCATATCAAATGCAACGCAGTAAAATAAAGTGACTGAGTGAAGAGTCTAACCTGGAGGACCTGGAAGGATCAGAGTTCACCAAAGCCCAATGATCGATGTTAGAAGGGTCAGACATCACACAGTACAAAACAAGATTACTAGTTAGAAATAGTACAGATGACAGCATATACACTACACATCAACCCATTTCACCAGCATATTTTGTATTTAGAATATAATCCACATGCATGCATAAGACCACACATGAGTACACGATATGTATTTTCAGATACAAGCTATTCTGGTGACTTGGCTCTACTAGGACTAATTTGACATTCTTCATTTAATGACAAACTTAAAAGCTTTACTAAATGTGTTATTGCTTTAACATTACAACTGAGGCCTGTGCCTGGTTAGTCCTACTCACAATGCAGTTTACACTATGAAACCATTTCACTGACAATTTTCATCACTTACAGGGCCTGAAGATTGGCAAATACACAGTAACACTGTGAATGACAGCTTATGTTTGAGGAAAATCGTGCTTTGGGCAGGGCAGGAGTACAACTGATAACAAGGACTTTACACAGCATATCAGGTAAGAGTGGCCACAATCTGTGACCAAAATCCTAGGTCTGAAAAGTAGGCATATAATTCCCAAAATAGTAACCAGAATTGACATGGATTAAAGGGGTTGTAAATGCTATAAGCAAAAATATAAAAGCAAAAAGCAAAAGCTTATAAAGTTAGAATTTATTGTATTTACCATTGGCATTGATTTTTCTTAATAAAAGTACCCCGAGTCACTAATTTGCCTGTTAAAATTTATTGTGGCAAATAGCATGTGATGACATCCTGAAGGAAATAACTTCAGTAGCCTTTTATTTAAAGGTAAGCTGGTCTTCTTCCTGAATTAATAGGTATTGCAGCTCCTGTGCCACTTGCATCTTTCATGTCAGTGAAATGATTTAAATATATCAATGTATAACCATGCAATTTGCAGCTAAAAACTACAATAAATACATATCAGGTTTACCTTGGTGTACTATTTCTTACATATTTGGTAAATCATTTTAAATACTAGTTGTAATACAGCTGTTAAAAATAATGACATGGACATTTCATCGTTGCTGTTAAGTACTCAAACTTTCTTTCACTATTAAATAAGTTTTGCTATGATTTATAAATTTTTTGTATATTTGTTGATTATTGATTGCTTTCTGGGCACAGTCTAAGGGTGGAACAAAATATGAAGCAATTGGTAAGCTCTTCTCAGCATAGCCACGATGCTAATTCTCTTTGACATTGTGGTCACCGTATGACCATGTTTTCATTAAAAGGAAAAGCCATATTCTTTTTGTTATTGTTGTTGTATTATTTCCACAACTGCATAAGGGTAGATACATATTTCAGTTTCCAAACATCAGGGGCTACCACATTTGCTAACCCACAGTGCTTAGCACAGCACTCTGAAAACTTCTTGAATTTTGATGACTGTTCTTTGCTTCATAGAAGTCATCGTAGCAAAACTTACAGACTTCACTATTATTGAGCAGATATACTAAGTCATTTTCAATCTAGACACAAATGGTAAACTCTCCCCAAAAGCTGACCTGTGCTACGTGCTGACTGCTAGAATTAAGAAAAGCTTGTGAAAATTACTAGTCCTGCTCCTCCCTAGTGGTAAGAAGGAAAAGCCCATGTGCCTCATTTTGATTAAATACATCTGTAGTAAAGGAAGAGCTTTCCTTATTTCCTCCAAACATGTGCTGGTGAAACAAAGCAATGGAAATAAGGACTTCTCTGCACTGGAAAGTTAAAAGGCTCTATGCTGGGAACATAAAACATTTCTATTTACTCTGTGTAACTGCTTGTGCTCCTATGGAGGCTCTTGGTATTAAAGGAGCATCTTATTCAAGTTATATCACTTCAGAGCATCCAAACTCATCAGCAGCAGGTGTTACAAAAATGAATACTGCCATTTGCCCAAGCTACAAAACACAAGTATGCAGCAAAGGCAGGGGTGGACAGCAAAACATGCTGGTTTTCTGTTGGTCTGTTTGTTTGGCTATAAAGAGGAATGGCAGCATGTTTTTTTTTCCACCTCCTCTGGGAATAAACACACCAAAGTTAAGTCTCACAGTTGGGTCACTATCAAAGCCTTGTAAATCTGGATCCACGTGAACTTTCACCAAGGGGAAAGAAGTCCTTCCAGTGTCAGTCAGTCCTACAACATGGAAACCTACTCTTTGAAAGCCTAAGTTCTTTTCTCCCACAAACCAAAAGTTATGTAAGAAAAATGACTCAGCATATCTATATTCAGACACTAAAAAAAGTACATACTTTCACCTGCATGCAAAGTTATTATTTTGGAGTTAAGGGGCTAACCTGAGGGACCTGGGAGTAGGGGGTCAGAGTTCACCAAGGTCATCATTAGAACGAGGGGAAAAACATCAAAATTGTTAGAAATATCAACAAACTAACATATTCAACTAAACCTTTCTTTTTAGATTTAGCTCAATATTTCTTTACATACAGTATGCAAAACACCAAACTATTATTATTCATTGCAATGAAAAATGACATATGGAATAACAGTGGTGTTACGTTGCCCTGGAGATGGGCTTCTTTTTATGAATAAATCCCTCCTAACACAGTCTATCCAAATTTGGTTTTGAGGCAACTCAGTTGAAGTCAGTGTTTCATCATGTTTGACCTCATCACTTTTATTAATCTTAGAACATACCCAGAAGTCAACAACAGACAATGTATACATACAACTCCTGCTTTTATTTATGTCTCTAGAAAGGGAGTAATCTGACAGCAAGACATCACATTTATGACTAGCTGCCTTATTTGAAATGTTATGAAAATCAGCATTCAACAATCGACTGTTATCATTTGAAACAAAAGGTTGGAGTGCTGATTGTACCACAACTGCAATAATAGTTTGGTTTGTCCACATTAGTTCACATATAACTGAGTGAAACAAATGTTTCACTTTATACATTGCATGCAACAAAAATAGAAATAAGAGAAAGAAAGAGAAAGAGAGAACATGGCTGAGCAGAACCTCACTGATTGTTTATTTCCCCTCAAAACTCATAAAACAGCACAGAACGTGTCCCAGCACTACTCTTACTTCCCCAGCTGGTTTGAGTCAATAACCACCCAATTACACAGAGAAATGTAAACAGGATTAGAAGCTTCATCAGAACACCCATGCTACTGCAGAGCATAGAATCTCAGTCACTAGTTGTATTACATGCATACCAGGAGATGCTTGTCCAATTTACTTTTTTAAATCATTAGTTTTTAAAGAACGTTAAATTCTTTCCAAAGGTTTACTTCAAAACTGTATTCTCCCTTGATATCTAAAGTGAAAAACACATCCTATGTTACAAATACACTAGCTCAAAACTGACTTCCCCAAATGAACATTCGGGCAACAGAAAAATCTGAGGTGAGAATTTGAGGGCAATAAATAAAAGTAATACTACTTCATATATGTGCAAACAAAAAACTGCAGTCAATCATTAGCTGGGATGCAGAAGTGCTGTCTCCTTTAAGGAGAATATCAACCACATGAAGTGAGAAGAGTCGAGTCTTACTGGTGCCAAAGTACTTCTAGACTTAAGATGCAACAATAAGCCTGGGTGAGAGCTGTGCCAGGCTCATTAATTATACATTTTAAGAGTATTATCTTAACACTATTAAACATTCTATGACGAAAAGATCAAATTCTAAAACAAGCAAGGAAGTTGCTCAGCAATGTTAACTCAGTACGGTAGGTTTTTCATTCCCAGAATTAGTTGGTGCAGGAACAAAGTGCAAACATGGAATGGAAAGATGAACATGGCATGATGGTGCACTGAATCCATGGGAGCCACATGACACAATGGAGCAATGTTACATGATACAAAGGTGAAGAGGCAGCTATCCAATTTGATCATGCTGTGATGCTAACATGAATTTGATTTTCATGACTCTTAAAATGATGCAGTTTGTTACTTTTGGGTTTTGTGCACGGTGACATTTGCTCATCAAGTGACAGTACTGCAAAAGGTATCAGGTGCTCAGAAGTTGATATCGTGCTCGCTAGATGATTTCTGTGACAGCATGCGGAGAATTTCACATTTATTACAACACTGGGTTTTTGCTGCCAGGTATCAGAAATTAATAGAAACTGAGGATGTTTTATTTTTAAATACCTTTACTTTTGGCAACAAAATCCTCCAGTTGCCCATAAACAGTTAAGATCCATTCCACAGGTCTTGGACTTATCCATCCAAATAAATTGAGAAAGACTAAAAACTGATAACCTACCAGCAAAAAACAATAGTACTGGAAAATGTTGATAGATGTGCATCATGCCCTTACCTGGTCTTCCTGGAACACCGGGTGGGCCAGGGCTACCTTTAGGACCTTCCAGAGGCGGCCCTGGTAATCCTGGTGGACCTGGTGGACCCTGCAGACCAGGGAATCCCTGGAAACCTGGTTCTCCCTTCAGACCTGGAAGTCCAGGGGGTCCTGGTGGGCCAGGTAATCCCAGTTCGCCTTTTTGCCCTGTAAAACCAAACAGCCATATTTATGAACAGTTACACACTGATATACAGAAAATTCCAGATGTGAATTTGCAGAGCTATTTCTCCCCCTCTTGACTAAGAGGTGCAAGTCTGACCACAACTTACCTCGTTCATGCACTGAGAAAATTTAAAATTGATGCAACAAATTCAGACAAGAATTACGGCTAATAATTTTAGCAGGAGAAACTGCTATAGCTTCTGAAATGTGAAAAGATCTTACTAAGTTTCATTTTACTACTCAGTGACACTGTAATTTATAAGCATCCTCAGAGCTTATGAGCCTACAAGCAATGCTTTCATGAGCTTTATATACCTGCAAAGAAATCTTCTGAATATTAAGACTTCGGTATTTTTTTTGAGACACTGCTGACAGTTAAGACATGCGCGCAAGATTTTCAAATAAGTTTTGGGATTTAGGAATGTTACTGGAAAGTAATACAACTTAGGTTGTGAAGTGCTTTTGAAAACATAGCAAGCAGTTTCAAAGCAGCTTCATTATCATCTGTAGTAGGAATGCTTTATTTACGGAGACGAATCAGCACAGTTCCACGTAATGCAGTAGACTGAATTATCCTGTGTGGTTTTATTTTGCCTGCATAATTCCTAATTTACAATATTCAGTGGTCAGGAGTGTCTTTATTACCTTGGTTAACTTAAAATGATCTGCTGTGAAAAAAACACATTGTTTCTTTTCTATATTCATGTGTTGCAGAAGATACAATGCTGGGGTTTGTTTGTCTGTTGTTGCTGTTTTACAATTGTAACAGACAGTTTCCACTCAAACTTCTTCATATCAGCAATAATAATAATAATAAATACATCAGAGAAACTCTACCTGACAATCCTGGGAGTCCTGGAGGTCCTGGGCGCCCAAAACCTGGCAGACCTGGAAAGAAACAGATTCAGTTAACAAACATTTAACTTTCAGGTCTCTGGGAAGAGGAATACAGAGCTAAGAATGATGAAAGTGGAGCTCATCTAAAATTCTGCTTCGTTATTCACATGCACAGTCCTCACCAAAGCTACAGGTTTTGTTACAAAATGTATCTGTTACTTTCATAATATTATGAATATTTATAAATATTTCCATCCACTCACAATGTGCTCTTTCAGATTTTGGTTTATAACACATTTGTATTTCTTGTTGAGGTTCTAAGTTTGGGGCAGACATTCTGCCATTTATCCATTCTCTCACTGAGTTGAAGTAATACTGGTACCAGTGAATACAAGAACAGTAGCCTGTGTTGAGCCATGCCAGCAAATAAGAATCTGAGAGCTGACTGAATTCTAGTCCTGTGCTTCATGGGCATCTTGACAGCAACCTCTGTGAACCACTCAGCAGCTGGAAACCACAGAAGTAGTTTGAAGGTACATGGATGGTTAAAGGAAAAAACGGAATAGAAAAAGCAGGATGTCACAATGCATACTGAAGAAGACAAAAAAAAAAACAGTACCACCAAAGGATACCTAACCTGGTTCACCCTTCTGACCAGCTGGTCCAGGAATACCATCTCGACCAGGCTGACCCTTCTCCCCGGGAGGACCAGGAGGGCCAGGACGACCAGTATCACCTAAAAGGAGGATAGAACACATAAGCACAGCAAAGCATAGCCTACAATAAAATAAAAATAAAGTAAACCAAACAAATAAATAAAAGTACCCTGCCCCCAACTGAATCTGAAGGTCTGAGAGTGTAGTATCAAATTTATAAGGGTATAACCTTAAAATTAAAACCTCTTTGCTTTCTCTTGTTCTCTCTCTCCCACACTCCCTTTGACAATTTAGAAAAGGCTTTTATGCCCATGTAAAATAAATGCTTTATTAAAAATAACATAATGTTTCTTGTCAGTATAAATCAGAATTTTTCTCTTACAGAATGATATTCAACCACTGGAATACACAATAGCAGACAAAAGTTGTGAAAAGTTAAAACTTTATTTCTTTTCTGTTTCATTCCAGTGAACTAAGTGTGCACAATGACATCTGAGCATCCATTATTTATACATGCATTTTCATGATAAAAAGAAGAAAGGAGGTGGCCTCGTGTTGTGTTTTTCACAGAAGCAGGTGACATTTGTCACACCGTACATGCTCACCTACTGGCCCAGGTGGTCCAGGCAGTCCAGGATTACCTGGAGGCCCTTCAATACCTTTTGGTCCTGGAATTCCTGGTGTTCCTGTAAAGTACAGACAGTTCATTAAACAGGGCACAAAAGTGGCTTTTTAGCAGGTGCTGAAATACTACTGTCTCAGATGCCTTGAGTAACAGATTAGCTAATTGTATCAGGATGCTGAATTTAAGTCCATTCTGCATATTTAAAACTTAAGGAGGAGATGAACTACAAAGGAAAGAACGTATAGAAACAAAACATGCTAGTATGACAGTCTTCACTGCTACTTTCAAGACTCCGGTCATCTTAATTGCTGAGTGCCAGTGGCCAAGGACAGAGTCAGTCTGGCAGTCTGCTAGGAAATTACCATTTTAGAGACAGGTATTTCTTGTTGACAGCAAAGCAAAAGCATTATGAACTATGGTCAGTTCTTTTCCAGTCTTCTTAGTATTTATACCTGACTCTAACCCCTACAGCATAAACTGGGTGGGAGGTAGGAAAACTGATAAACCTGTTAGAATGTGTCTGTTCTGAACATCATCTGAGCCTGATCAGGGGGGTGCTCAAATAACAACATTTTGACTGCTCACAGTTCTCCACGCATGGCATGAAGCACAGGTTAAATACTCTCAGGTTCATGGCCAGGTTTTGTTCTGTGCTAAGCCTTCTGCTGCCATGACTACACTATTATAAATTCTCTGGCTCCCTAAGTTAAAGACAGCTCAAGCATGCTTGCAGAACACCCTTTATCTCTCCATAAGTAAAAACCTTCATTTTTAAGTCGTGTTTAAACCAACAAACTGAGAATTGGAAGAACTGGCACATATCCATGAACTACCTACTAATATTTCCAGAAAATAGCATAAAGTCTAACTTCAAAATGTTTCAGACAGATTTCCCTTTAGAACACCTTTTAGACAAACACTATTAACAAAAAAAAAGTTCATTTTTCCTGATTACACTATCATTATTGATTCATGAAGGAAAAACTTGATCCAAAAACAGGTGTTTTGTAGGTCATAGGAGGTAAGGACCCAACCAGCCACTCATAGGATTGGAATGTGTTGGCTCACCCACCCTCCCCCCCACCCAATGCAGATGGGTCATTTCACATTGCTCTGAAGCAATGCATTCACACACCTGAGCTTGCACTGATAGTTCCCATAGCACAAAGCTTGTAAGCAGCAGATTCCTAAAGCTTTTGGAAGTAGAAGGAGCACTCCATCAATTACCCACTGAGTTTATATATACGTGTGTGCATATGTACGTATGTATACGTTATGTATACATATGTATATATATATCCACTTCAGAAAACAAGAGGGAACAGAAAAATTCTGTTCAGAATTACCTGGGAATCCAGGAAGGCCTGGCTCTCCTTTTGCACCTGGACTGCCTGGCAATCCAGGCAAACCAGGATTTCCAGCTATACCTTTACTGCCTGGACTACCTGGGTATCCAGGCAAACCAAGATCACCCTAGAAAACATTAAGCAGAAATAAGAACCCATTCTTTGCAGGACCAGTAAGTCCTTCTTGTACATTCCCAGTTTTACCATCACAATTACGTTGCATGTATTTCTTACATCCCATTAATGCTAGCAATCTAACAACAACAACAAAAAAAGCCAAATAGCAAACCAACATTTTCAGTTTGCCAGTAGAAATTTCTCCTAAGCAAATTTGCAACCACCATTAAGAGAGCTGAGCCCTTTCCAGTTCTTTGATACTAGTGATGATGCAAGTGAGAAAGGAAAATCAAATTACCTTGCACATATCTGTGCAATCCTGATGCATTTCTATTTAATCCCAAGTTGTTATGCTCACATACCAGTTCATCAACTGGTCTTTCCCAGATTTTTTTGGGTAGTCTAACATTCAAAAACCAATGACAGCTTCTAAAGTTTTAGCCATATACAAATGTCAAATCGTAAAGGTTATTTGGGTTACCAGTAAATGCACACAAAACCAGAAATGGATTGAAAGCATACATATAAGGAACGAACAGTAATTAAATAAAGTTTTTAAAAGTAGAAGGAAAATGAGCTCATCACTGAAATGACATGAAATTCTCTACAGAGTAATCAGAACCTGAACTTTAATGTTCTATAAAATGTACCAAAAGTTGTTCTATTGCTTTTGACAGACTAGAAAGAAACACACAATGTTTCAAACCAAGTGTAACACCACTGAGGATTGTGGCATTAACTAGAAAATAAGCAGCAAAACGGGCATGGTCCTTGGTCCTCAACACGGTCCTGTTCAACCAGCTTTGGGTGACCCTGCCTGAACAGGAGGGTTGGAACAAGTAACCTTTAGGGCGCTCCCTAAGCAGCATTAATAATGATATGTCATTTCCATGGCAATTTTTTTTCCTAAATGTGTGGTCTTCATTTTTTTCCAGAATTAACTGTTCATTAGACATGGGAACAAAGATACTTGTATAAATCCATATCAACTGTCAAAATGTCAGTGAGTATCAATACAACCCAGAAAGACTGGAAAACCATCTTCAGATCTCAGCAGATTAAATTATACATAAATATTTTTCCTCATTAAAGTTAGAAATTTTTGCTCCCACCTGAGAAGAGACTACAGGAAATTCTGCTTGTTCTTAATATATTTCTATACATATTTATTATTATAAATATTAAAAATGCAGTTTAAAAAAAAAATCAACACAGAATCTGATTTTCTCATGTCATTACCTATTGAAAAATTTTGTGAGCATACCTTTGGTCCAGGTAGACCAGGAATACCGATGCTTGAAAGACCAGGGTCACCTTTCTCCCCTTTCAGTCCAGGAAATCCAGCAGGTCCAGGCTGCCCTGGACGTCCTGCTATTCCTTGACTGCCTTTACTTCCTGGGGGACCTGTCCAAAATATAAAACACAAGTTTTATTAATATAAATAAAACTTCCGCACTGGTTTAGAGAAGTCACTCATTATACCAGCTAACTAGACAGGACTAACAAATTGGCTTTGAATAACTAATGTTCTTTTGTTTTTAACAATTGTTGAAGATCTTCCATGGGTTTTTCATGACATCTTTAAGATCTCTTTTTTCCCCTTCTTAATGTACACAATTCCAAACCCCTCTTTTTATTACTTCAGTACAATTTAATATTACAAAAAGCAGCAGTCTTTATTAAGACTTCTTTCTTTGTATCTGCTGTCTGCCTAATGAAAACAGGATTTATTGAAGCTTTTTTTTTTTTTTTTTTGAGCTACTTCACAGAATGGAATCCAAGACATTAGAAAAAATGGAAGTTACAAAAAGCAGATCATCCTGCCTCTACTTCTGCAAGCACTTTAAAATTATGTATATTTACAATACATGTAGTATTTGAATTTTCTCATGTGCACTCTCATTTAAATAAATTACTACACGTTGCACACAAACAGGTCCACTTTCATATTACAGAAATGAAAAGCACTAGCCTAAACAAAGTAAAATATGAGCAGATGAACTAACCTGGAAGGCCCATCTCCCCCATGGCACCTTTTAGCCCTGGAGGCCCTGTTGGTCCTGGCTGCCCAGGAAGCCCCATGTCTCCTTTGATGCCTGGAAAAGTTACGGGTTTAGTTAATTAATTACAGTAATTAAAAGTTTCTGATATTCATGTACTGTCACACAAATATGCTTGTCATCTAATTACAAAGGGCAATGGATTTGAAGTTACTTGAAACCTCAAGCTTCTCCTACATACTTCTGCTGATCTGTAGAGAAATTTTAAACTACTTCAGTTCTTTGCCAAGATTTGACTAGGACAATTTCTTCTTTGTTCTGGAGATTAGTCTGATTAAATGGGTCAAATCTCAGCCTACAATTTAGTAACAATCTGAAATAATTTAGTACCACTGTGACTTGGTCTCTTGTGAACAGTTCTGCAGAATGAACACATTATTTCTTCCTCATCTGCAATAGGTAGGAGCTTTTATTAGAAAGGTAAATGTGACCTACAGTGTTCTAACTAGCATGAGTCCTGGATGGTTAAAAAATTCCCAAAGCCCAACAAGATATTTAGAGCAAGACCTACATCAGACATAGCGAGCAAAGATCCCAGATTTCGGATAACTTGAGGTAGCTGTAGGAAGAAGTGCAGCAAAACAGAATTTGTTTTCTTGATGCTCAGAATTCTTGAAAGCAAAGATGCGACATCCAGACAGCTTTCACACTACACTCAATTGGCCATTTCAAAAGTGCAAATATAATGATTAACAACGTAAGATGTAAACGTTAAAAAAAAATGCAAGTCCTGTTGGTAGATCCTGCTTTGGTTACTCAAGCAACACGCACTTCTCCAGCCATCCTAAAGGCAGTCCTCATCTTCAGTGGAATCAGCTTAAAACTGCTTTTGGGTCTGTTCAGAGGAAAGAGCTCAAAGCAGCCTGGTTGGATAATAATTTTGAACAGTCCCAAACTGTGCTGCAGCTTTCAGTGGAAATCCTCAGGTTTTTCTTAGATATGCCTCTATTAACTTCCCAATCCCACGATATAAAAATGTATGAATATTTTACGTAACAAAACAATCCATCTGAAGCCTTGTCTACTTACCTGGCAACCCTGGTGCACCTGGTGGACCGCTAAGCCCTGGTGGACCTGGGTCACCTGGGAGACCTTGATAACCTTTCTGCCCTGATAATCCAGGAACACCTTAAAGAAAAGGATATATTTTTATTATTACTGTTATCATTATTATGACTATTACTGTATATTTGCTTTAACATTAAATTATAGGATGTTTACATGTATGAATAAAAATCCAAATAGGGATTTTTCTCCAGTGAATATAACTCCCCCTATATCTGGCCAAGAGAAGTATCACAGGACAAAAAATACTGCTACTGAAAAGTTTTAAATAACTACAGTATGAAAACAATATACTGCAAGTGGAGTAAAAAGTAACTTTTCAACTAACATCAGTACACTTCACTCAGAAGGGATTCTTTTTGGATGAGCAGACTCTATGCTAACCTCTCTACATTCATTCAGATTATTGATATATGCGTTTAATTACATCGGTACACTCAAAGCACTTCAGGATTGAGCTGTTATAACAAGTAATGAAGGTATTTTGGCAGATTTTTACAATTACTACGTTGTTACTATCCCATACAATAAGTTTGAGCAGCCATACAGACATACTTAAGTCTGCTTTCTACAGTTTTCACTTAACAGAAAAAAACTTAAAAAGCAAATGTCTTAGGAGCTTACCTAGGCTTCACAGAAATTAATACAACAGATAAACTAGCACACAGTGGCTGGGACAATGTTACAGAAAGGCATTCCAGTTCTCTCTAGGGTGGAATATTTTTACACTTCTCAAGACTAAATTAGAGTTCAAAGACGACATGAGAACATTTGTGGGGGGTGAGGAAGGGGGAGTAGAAATGCAAGCAAGAGAGAAAACAGACTGGAGTGAACTGAGAAAACCTTCAAGGCTTCCAGCTTCTTGAGATGACACACAGAGATGACATTTTGCTGAGCTGAGGGTAAGCTTACAGAGACACCCAAAGGGAGAATTTGGAGGCGACGCATGAGCAGATGACCTGCGCAATTCCACCCTACAAGGCAAAATCCCAAGGGCCTGAGAGACAGCAGCAATACAGCTAGCACAGCAGCCATGACAACTATCTCTCATCATACTTAGGAATAACAACTGAAGACTGAATCCTAACCCTGGTAAGAGCATCTTAGTGCTATTACAATATAGTCATAGATCAAATAATACAATAGTTAACCAACAGTGACATTGCAAACCAGAGTACCTTCGCCACAGAACTCCTTTAATAAGAAAGCTTAAAATAAGAGAACCTGACTCGACTTTCCTATTCTGAGTTTATTTTTTTTGTAAGAAAGAATGAATTGTAATGGATTCAGTTAGAGGTCATTGTTATCTACAGGGGCCAAGCCACCACCCCAGAATCAAACAAAGTTCTATACCTGGAACACCCGGCTCTCCTTTTTCTCCTTTTGCTCCTAGCTGTTTTGGATCAACTTTTCCTGGTGGACCTGGCAGGCCTGCTTCACCTTTGATACCTTTCTGTCCTAATGGTCCAGGAGGCCCTGGTGGGCCAGGCAATCCATTATTACCTACAGTAAGTAAAGACAACAAAAGAGAAGAATACAGTCCATAAGGTAGGCTAATGGATTTCTAATTCCTTTCCTTACATAGGTTGGTCATGACTTATTCACTGAAGTTTGAATTCTCTGAATGATCTGTCAGTTTATGCAAGGCTCTCCTCAGCAACTTAAGCCCTGGAACAAACCTGAATGAGTGGACTGCATGGGGATATCTGTTCTACAAGACGGTAGTCTTGCAGCACAGAGGGAACAGCTGTCTGTGTGACCCACATTGACAGAGCCCTACCTGGGTCCCATCAGTCCAAGGATAACACTTTAAAAATAGGTAACATTTCATGACATCAATTAAAGAATACTGACTGAATGCTATGGTTTAAAACTGGAAAGCAATTATGAACATCAGAACTGTAAAGATAACCCACATGGACCCCAGTAATTAATTTGTGACGTTAGCATTACAAAGCCACTTTCCACACGGGACATGGAAACAGCATTCTGCATTCTCTTCATAAAAAAACAAACAGTACCTTTCGAGCCAGGAAGGCCACTTCTTCCAGGAGTTCCTGGAGGCCCTGGAGGCCCAGGGGCTCCCATGACGCCCATCTCACCTTTGGCACCTAAACATATTGAATCACCACTGTCATTCCAAACAAAAAGCCAAAGCCCATCAGTACCTAACATTAACTTGCCTGTATCTCTATAGTAGTAATGATCACATGCATATAAACACTGAACTATGGTTTAAGGAAATCACAAACACTTGGTTCTTCACTGGTCTAAATTAGAAGAATACTTGAAAACGTTACCACGTTTTCAACAGTTAAGTCCTAGGAAGAAAATTTTCAGTGCACTGTTCAGCAAAAAGCATACTTAGATCTCCAATAAGTTTAGTTCTCTGGTTTGAAAAATAAATACTTGGTTGAAAGTAAACTCAAATTCACTGAAAGCCAAGAAGAAATTACAAATACACTACTAGTGAAAACTTTAATATGTCCCCCCCCCCCCC
>VXAB01003079.1:193829-274362 GCA_013399175.1 Odontophorus gujanensis | reverse complement strand
CCCCCCCCCCCCCATGCATAAACAGAGATCTTCAAAACTTAAAATTGAGATTTCTTGTCCAGAGGGAGTAAAAGACTGTGATGACTAAATAACAAAAAGAATAAAGAAATTAATATTTTAAACTATGTGCTGGATCCAGTTGACAGCATTAGTAATTACTTTCTTAAAAAACAAAAAAACAAAAACACAACAACCTAAACTGCAGCAATGACTGGAAAAAAAATCAGATAATAAACTAGAAAGTTAAGGTTTTATAATGGGAATGATTGATTTCACTTATGAAAGCTATGAAACATTAACATGGAGAATACTGTATCAAGCTAAAGGGAGGAGTAGAGGGGTGAGGAGGAGTTTAATGCAACAACACTATGAAATGCAATACTTAGCATGGATCCAACTTTAAGCAAATAGGATAAACACTGAGGCTCTCAAAGCCAAGCATAAAAAATATTCACCTGCATCTACAGTTTGGCCTTTGTCCACAGGTAAAAAACGTGAACTTACCAGTAAATCCAGGTATTCCATCCCGGCCAGGTGGTCCAGGTGAGCCCTGAGGGCCTGGGAGGCCAGGGGGTCCTGGGTATCCTGGGCTTCCTTGGTCACCTGGAGGACCAGGAACATCGAAGCCTGGAGGACCTGGATCCCCTTTCTCCCCTGGTATGCCCTGCAACCCTGGACAATGTGAAGATACAATCTTTTAGCAAAAAAAAAACCAAGGCAAGACTGAGATCTGTGTGTCCCTGGGCATTGTACTGTAGCAACAGACAAGTTTTACCTAGCACTGATGAAAACCCACAAATTCTTTTAAACCCATGTATTTTTAATGACTTCCCAGACACTGGAGGCCTTACTCCCCTGAAGATTTTCCTGAAGAGATGTATTACTAAAGTTTTAACAAACTGCAGCAAATATGAAGGAAAGAATACCTTTCTTCAATAACCATTTAATTCTGATTAATAAAATAAATATCCAAGATTGATTAGATTGGTTTGTGTTTTGTCATTAAGTATAAAGTGATTCTCAAAAGTATATTTCCATCTTATAACATTCTAAGATAACAGCTGAATGCTTTTGAAGCACAGCAAAATTCTGCACTGCATTACATTTCTCTGAGTGAAAAATATGAATAGTCAGAATATGTTCAACATTGTTTAAGGCTAACAATTCTGAGCTCGAGGCACTGCTGAAGCAAGCAGACAGCTTGTTTCCCTCCAGTGCCCTGTATCAGAGATGGTACATACTCTTAAAAGGCAAAAATTGACCATTCTCAAATGAGAAGCTAAGAAAAAAGCTTTGGTAAAGAAACCACAGTACCTGGGGAACCTGAGGTTCAATAAGCCAATGAGTTAAAGCTCATCAGGAAGTTGAGACAGGTAGCAGTAAGGAGTTGTAATAGTCGTTAAATTAGGAAACAAAATAAAGCACATACAAGTTAGAGGAAAAAAAAAAAAAGCAAACAAAATTCAAAACAGATCTAAGTACAAAGAATACAACATCAACACTGTTAAGAGAAACCAGACTGTAAGGAAATCTGGGTGTCCTGTTCCAAGTACACCCACTATTGTATGCAGAAATGAGAAACAAAGCAACGTATTTCAAATACTGATGACACATTCTTTAAAAAAACTGTATGGGCTCCTCTCCACACATCAAGCCTTCTCTTCACAACTGAGAGGAACAAGATGTTTCTGAACTCTCACCTGAAACTATCATTTCTAGATACTGGGTTGGGCAGGCACCTTTTGAACACCAGAGTACATCCAACCAGATAGCTTCTTGTACCTAGCAAATCCTTCCAAACAGGGATTTCCAAAAGATACTCCTACTTTACAACAAATACAAAAAAACAGCAACAAAAAACCCACAAACCAAAACATTCAAGATGTGTTGTTGGTTTTTTTTCCCACTGTATCATTTTTCAAACTGACATCCTTACACTTGCTGAGACAGTTTATTACACTTCACATGCCCTAGCATAGTGCATTGAGATTATGAAAACATTATGCCAAAAGCTCACAAATACAAGGTTGTGTTACTCTAACAGACAGGGACCCCTCCTTCTCTGCTGCACGAACAAGCTTAAGAATGATGCTGTGATGTGCACTTTTCATGCTGAAAAGGCAGATCATGTTTTCTTGACTGTGTAGGCTGCAGAGATCCACTTGTTAATTAATTATAGGCACACTCTCTATTGGCAGTTGCTTACCACTGTATTAAACTATGGTGTCATGTGCCTGAAACTGCTTGCTTTGCAGAGAGAAAACAATACCAGAGGATGGACAGGGATTGTGTGTGTTCTTTCAGTAAGTTGAAAAAAAACCAAACACACAAGGTCAAAAATGACGACTTTTAACCTAGTAATAGGACAAACTCAGTATCTAAAATGTTAAAGATACTTTGCAAATATAAATTCTAATTAAATTTCTAGTTCTCAAAAGTCTGATCATGACATAATTAGAATAATACAGACAGTGAAATAAATTCTAGACTAATCTGCTGAGTTACTGCAAACTATTTAAAGAAATGATGGTACAGAGAAAGGAAAATCTGAAGAGGGAAATCCTTTCAAGAATTTTCCCATCTGCCTGTAAAACAGGACCCTAACATTGTACCAAGTAAAAGAATCATAACAGACTTGGAAGACAACGAAACAAGTGACAATAGATAGGAATGTAAGGCACAGAACAGAAATAGCACTGCCAGAGGGTGTAACAAGGAGTTCTCAAATGGGGAATCAACCATGCACTGGATTTCAGAGGAACCACGTCATTAGTAGCCACAGTACAAATATGAAGAGTGAAAACATAACCATTTTGGTATGCCAGCTCCACTGGTAATTCTGCATTTGTCAAAACTGGTATTTCACAGAATACCATGACCACATGAAATCAAATTCCGGCCAGTACCTGAAGAGATGTTACAGGAAAAGCAAACAACATGCATTGGATGAAACATTCAAACCTACACTAACATCTCTCCCCAGCAATGCACACTTAAGTTGCCTTCTGCTTCAGTTCAGCCTGAAGAGCTGTTCTAGGCACAGGAGAGGTATGGTGAGCCCAGTTAATTCAGGGAGAGGAACTAACTGAGCTCAGGGAACTTCCATGCACCTCATTCAGACCTCTTCCTGTCTCCAGCTCCTTAAGACTCAACACATTTAAGATCTGCTGATGCAGTAACCACACATTCCTTTCCCAATTGGGAAATTCGTGAAAAATTATACTTGAGGCATGCTCATGCCAACAGAGAATGTTCTAACTGTGTGGTGAGTGTCATGCACTTGCAACATCAAGAGTTGGTGCACAGCAAGACCATCCATGGAGTGCAGGAATAAAGGAACTTCCCTAAACAAGCTTTGTGAATAGCATGATGCACATGCATGCACATATAATCTTTTTGCACAGAGGCAGAACAAATTTGTATCTTCAGCAGTCATTTTAGACAAAGTACAATTAAGTGCCCTTCAGACAGAGAATTCTAACTATCTTTAGATCTTACTTTGTTAATCTACTTTAAACCTATCAGGACTCTCAAAACTTGCAGGCCTCGTACGTTTGAGAAAGGAATCAGGACACCCAGAACTCAGAAGTTTTTGTAAGAGGAATTCTAAGGGTGTTTTCAAGGTATACTTAGGACAAAGTGAAAGCGTAGGAACTCTTCTACTGAGGGTCTTTTGTCAACACAGTATTCCTCTACAAAATAATGAACAGGCTAGTTTAGAATGCTCATTCTTTCTTCCTTTCCATTAACTGAGTTCACCTGTGCTTCAGCTTCCATTGTAATGAAAAGTGCCTAATCATATAAGGGAGAACCTGATTTACTCTCTTGACTTTGCACTCACCATTTAAGCGGAGAATATCTAGCACTGTATAGAGGATTTTGTTTGTTTGCTTTCTTTCCAAACGCATAAATGAAATTTGTAGATAATAATGTAAAGAAATCATTGAAAAAATGTCTCTCACTCAGTGAATTTGGAATAGAGTTCAGTAAGCTAGAAATCTGTTCTGGAATTTAAGAATCATCTTGCTATTTGAAAGCAATGTAATGACAGCACAACACAGGCATCTAAGGGCAGTTTTCCTCCTTCTCTGTGTCCCAAAACCTCTACACTGACATTGTGTTACCTTCTGTCTTGTCCTGAAGTGTAAATATTGTGATAAACTCCTTTACAGAGATCACCTCTGCCACAACCTGCATACTATATTTCTTGGAATCTCTGCTGAGGCAGAGAAAGAAAATAGATTTTTACAACCTACTAAGCTCTCAATGTCATGAAAATAGCAGGGTTGAATATACTTCAGATTACAGTAAAAATCACTGTACAACAAGTTTTGCCCACTTCACTGGCAAGACAGCCAAGCTAACTGAAAAGTTTCTAATTTTCTTTATCTATGTGTTCAGATGGGTCTTGAGTGTCCCATGTACCTGCTTGAATTATGTCAGAAATAACCTCAGGGTACAATTCGTGTGCATTTTACCTGGTGGGCCAACAGGCCCTGGTGGTCCTGGAGGTCCAGGTGGCCCTTGGCCTCCAATGCCAGGGATGCCCGGTGGGCCTGGAAGTCCTGGTGGTCCGCTTGGTCCAGGGTCACCTAAAAGAACATTCTTGCTTAGTTAAATAGTGAACTCAGTTCAGAGATACTTGCTTTCAGACACATTGTGGTGCCTGCATATTGTTTCTGAAATCTTGTTTCTGCATACAGAATAAATATGGATCTGATACAGTGAAAAAGCCACACCTCGGAGGTAAGCCAGAGATTTGTTCTCTCTTTCTCTCTCTCTGTGCAATGTATAGAGTTTACATTTCTATACTACACAGGGAAATACTCTTGCATTATAATCCACATCTAACTTAACAGATGCTTCTTTGTAAACTAGACATACTCTGCAGTATAATACAGGTAGTTATGAACAGCAGGAAATCATCAATTGCTAAGAGTGTTCTACACAGAGTATAAAAAAATGACAATCATCCTACTGGAAGTTTTACTCCCACAGAAGCATGATTCATCTCTAGATGACAGACTTTCAGAGGTCAACCCACAAGTTGATATCTACTCCCTTGCTTACTTGCCTTTTGAGAATACAAGTTTCCATTTACACAGGGAACTGAGCTTTGGAGAAATAGATTCTGAAGTAATTGCCACGTGATTCTTACTGCAGACAGTTATCAAGCGCAAAAGAGAACAGAAAAGGGGAGACTTCTCTATACCTTTGGGTCCTGGAGTTCCATCAAAACCTGCTCGTCCTGGAAGACCAGGATTTCCTGGGAAGCCAGGATCACCTTTAGGTCCTTGAACTCCTTTTATGCCTGGTGGCCCTGGGGGTCCAGGTGGTCCTGGAACACCAAATCCACGATCCCCCTGTAACAAATTTAAATCAACAGATTTTAAAGAGAAGGTTTCTGAGTTTAACCTCTCCTGGAAAATGCTAGAGCACTAAAGAAAAAACACACATCATCTCAAGAGTTCTGTTTCTTTTTGTCTACACTCATTCAAGATTCAGGTAGAAAATGTGACTAAAGCTAACGAGAGGTGAGAACCTCTCTACTGATCAACTTCACAGATGTAAACAAACCTTCAAAAAATGAAGCCTTATATTAAATAAGCAAGCACAGACCTTCTGGCCTGGGAAACCAGGTGGTCCAGGAGGTCCATCTAGGCCAGGGCGACCTGGAGTTCCTGGAGCTCCGGGTGGGCCGGGAGTCCCTGGGAAGCCTACACATGACATAATGGTTAGGGCAGCAGAGAGAAGATACCAGAGAGCACTGGAACAACCCTTCCAAAAATATTCAGGTATCATCAAAAACAATCTCTGAAAAGTAGTTCTGTGTAAGCTCAACCCTTCTGGCTGAGATAGCTTTGAGTATGCAGCCTTTCCCACAGAGGATCTCTGGGACTCTGCTCAGAGGAGGGCACTTGCTTTTCTGTGTGTTCTAACAACAATTACAAACAGCTCACATCTGAAACAATAAAATCCTGAGAGAGCATTTGGAGATCATTGATCAATAGCTCAAACTTTCATAGTTTCTCAAAGCCTTTTCCATTTGTTTTAGTATCTTGGATTAATGAAAGACATAAGCTACCACAAAGGAGCACTATAATGAACAGAGGGTTGAGCACTCAGCATGTAGGTTTCTTGCTGATATTTCTGTAAGTCTAAGGATGTATAAATTCCAGACAAACATTTTTTAAGGATTACAGAGAGATTAATTCACTACGAGTAAGTGAAGAGGCACAATCCTCAGTGTCCCCTCTTTCAGACAGTAAGTACAGCAACATGGTTGCAAACATACCTTTTGGGCCTGGTGGACCTGGAAGTCCAATGCCAGGAATACCTGGCTCTCCCTTTGCACCTGGGATGCCTGATAAGCCACGCTGACCTGGCTGACCAGGATCCCCTGTTAAAAGAAGAAAGTCAACTTAGTTATCAAGAGTCAGTCATAAAAAAAAACAAACAAACTGTCCTTGGAATTCCGTGGACTGGTAAAGTTGCTGCTTCACCTGGAAGACCTGGGTCACCATTCCTTCCTGGAGGACCAGGGGGGCCAGGAACTCCTGGTTCTGTAATAGTCTGACCAGGGTCACCTTTTGGACCTGAGAAAGAAAAGAAGAAATTTATATCAGTCAATAGAATTTTCTTCTCTGTATTTATTTCAGTAGAAAGAAAAGTTGCTAGTCATATCCCAAGCTTACAAAGAACATAAACACCACAAAGACTCTGCCCATTAGGATATCTGGCCCTGAGCCCCACACAGCCCTTATAGACTTAGAAGCATTGTTTTAGAGTTTTCTGTAAGGTCATTTTTCAGCTTCCTCCAAGGTACCATGATATGAATAGTATTTTCCATAGCTAACTTCAATACAACTTAGGATCTGTGCAGCTGACAATGAAGTAACAAAAGTAAAGCCTTGTTTCTAAAAGCAGTTGTGGTCACACCATAATTAAGTGTAAGCCAGATGGAAGATACAGTGCACTTCCACTAAAGTAAACAAAAAAGTAGAAGCTTCTCTAGAGGTCAGAGCAGAAGGGAAAGTCATATTCCTATAGTAATATAAAATTTCAGCTCACTTTGCGATTCTGTGGTGGCCTTCAGAAAGAGAGCTTACAAACACCAGGTCTTACAGTGCCTTTGAGGAAAGCTTAAGTTCTGAGAACTATCCAGAGCCCGCAGATAAAGACTTGCAGCTTTTGTTCAAGAACACACAGAGACTAACTCACCAGGAACTCCAGGAGGCCCTGGACGACCTGATACACCTTGGATGCCCTTTTCACCAGGTGAACCTTGTGGACCAAAACCTGGAGGTCCAGGAAGCCCTTTGTCTCCAGGAAGACCTGGTATTCCTGGGTCACCTGGAATTCCCATTTCTCCTTTGAATGCAACACTGCCCTGAAAAAAAGAACAGCAGGATAAGAAAGAGGAACATGTGAAGTATTTAATTTCTTCTGTTTTGAAACTATTTGCCAATTTTCATCCCTCTAACCCACATAGCCATTAGCTGTCAGCATCTTATTAACATGGTAAAGGCAAGGTTTAAACCTGTCTAATTAATCCTTCACACCATATAGGTGAAATACAAAGAATGATGGAAAGGATCAGCTGATATGATCCAAGAGAAGAGGCACTGACAGCTGGCAGAGACTACTCTGTACATCATCAATAGACTAGCATCTACTGAAGAGAATTATTGAGAAAAATTAAGAAGAACCTGCATTTATCAGTCCTTTTATCTGCACTGTCCAAAATGCATCCAAAGCATATGTCCAATCAAGGCATCATAAAATGGAACTCACAGGTTCCCCTTTAGGGCCAGGTAGACCTGGCAGTCCATCTCGTCCAGGAGTGCCATCTATTCCAGGAAGACCAGGGGGTCCAGGGAAGCCAGGGTCTCCTTTGTCACCTTTCATTCTTGGTGAAGCTAAGACATCCCCAGGGTCTCCTTTAGGACCAGGTCTCCCAGGAGCACCCGGTGGCCCTGGGAATCCCTGAGGGAAAACAAACAAACAACTTGTTTTTCCTTTCACATCCTGTCTGAGGTTGACACAACATAAGAATTATGTGCTCCAAGTAGTTAAGATACACAAAAAATATTCATAAGACAAGAATTTGTACACTGATCTACCAAACACGTAAGACAAATGAGATGCTCTGTCTTCCCGGTAAAACATAACAGCGCCACTTACTGGTGGCCCTACAAGGCCGGTTAATCCTGGAAGCCCCTTTTCACCTTTTGGCCCAGGAAAGCCAGGAGAACCTGAGTAGAGCAGGAAAAGACCAAAAACAAAAATATAGAAGCTGTAAATACCATACATGCTGTTTGCACAAGATAATAGGCTAAGCTGTTTAAAATCAGGCAAAGTTTAGTAAGTGAGAGAGCTTAATTTCTTTGGGGTAGAGCAAAACTTAAGTCAAATCAGGAGGGCCAGAAAATGTCCCACTTGGAAAGTTCCAGCTCTTCTATCATTCAGAAACAACGACTAGCAGAATTTTGTTTTCCTTCAGCTAAATCTACAGCAAGCCATATACCTTCAATAGGCAGAATGCTTGTAAACCTGTCTTTGATCAGAAAATTATTATTTTCAAAACACAAGTTTTTCAAAAATGAGTGTTTATTTTACATATACTCCATACAGTCCTTAGCTGGGCAAGACAGGACAGAAACCACGTACATGCCTGAGATGGCAACTGTGCATCAGAATTTGAACACAGTACACAGATACTCAAATCTGAAGGTGGTTTTGTAGAATATATTAAAATAGTGAAGACTACAGCCTTACCTGGACTACCTGGAGGTCCCGGTGGTCCTCTCTCACCAGGAGGTCCAGATATTCCAGTTCCTATACAATTGAAGCATGTATCTCCTTGATCACCTACAAAGAGTTGCATTGAAAAAGCATACTTGAGCATCAGATCTCAGAAAATATTAAAAATTCTTGCTACTGATTTGTAATATCAGGTCCAAAATGACAACTTTATGTAACTATTTGATAACTTAAAGCTTCCCCAATGAAGGCCAAACTGAAGCTTTTTGGCCACTATGAATCAGTCAACTAATATACAAGGTTAGAATGTATTTAGGATAGCGTAGTATGAAACAAAACAGAAAATATGCTTACAATAATAAAGAATAAAACTAAACTTTTTTCTTGTCAATTAGTCACCTTCTACAGTAGGTTCCTGCATATATACATATGTAAAAGAAAGAAGTTTTTTTTCATAAAGTTTAGAAATTTCATACAGACTTTTCTATGACATTTAGCACTGTAATGTCTAAAGACTTCATTAAGGTTAATTAATTAATCCTTGCAAAATCCATGTTTGAAAGGAGTATGAAATTAAGTGAGATGCTCAAAGTCATCTAAGATGTCCATGGTTGAGCCAGGAAAAGATTCTCACTTACCCATATCAGCATCCTCATTGCAAGGTTGTCTTTTTGGAGACAAGGACACACATTAAAGGTATCTTTCTTTTCCTTACCAAACAAGCAGACAAACTCATTCTAGACTGACCAACTCAAATAGTGAATCTTGTATTTAGAATTTCAATGCTACTTTCCTTAAAAAAATGCTGTATAAAATGTTCTAACGTTCTCACATGGAGTTGGCAACTGGTGCTACAAATGTATTAAGTTTCTATCTATCTGGAAGGTACTTTAAAATCCAAAGCTTAATTTTACATTAATGATTACCTACGCTAGGCCCACGTGCAAACTGGTTACACCCTCAGCCACTTGAGATTCCTGTGCTCTACAGTAGAAGAGGGGCTATTCTAAGTCCAATCAAAACAGACTTCATTTACTCAGAAACAAAATATCTACTGTCAACCCTACCAGGAAGAGACACTGTTCACCATTCTTTAATGCAGGCTTTATATTGTTTAACAAGCTTTAACAAAAAGAAAAACAAAAGCAAAATATAGCCATGACACTGCACCTTTTTGTCCTCTCTCTCCTGCAAAGCCTTGTTGTCCTGGAATCCCTGGCGGACCTGGTGGGCCCCGTTCACATAACCCTTCACCTAAAAAACAGGAGAGATTTCATCATCAAATTATATTAGAATACAGGTATTGTACTTAAAAAATAAAAATAAAATAATACCTCGTATTTGTAAGTATATTCTAATATATAATATACACAGTCAGATCAAACACTGTAAAAACTCAGATACAGGACTGCTACAACTCATTAACATAACCTAAACTCAAAAGAAAACAACCTGTTGACATTATACAACAGCCATCAGCTTTCCTTCAAAACCTCTCTCCCACAGCCTGTACATGTCCATCTCTACACTTCATTTAGCTTCAGATCATAGAAACATGTGTACAAGATGTAATCAGCTTGAGTCAGGAGACTCAAGATGCCAATGCCATGTAGATACTGGATTTCTCTTTGAATCATGTTAGCCTCCCTCCATCGTAACTTTCCAGTTCTCAACTCCCATTCCCCAGTTCTCCTTTCCCAAAAACGAGACAGAAGCTTTCATCCCAACTGTCCACTCGTTTATCAAATTACACTGGAAATTTGACTCCTATTATCATAACCCCTCCAAGCATTTATTAGAAGATATCATGAAAGTTAAATTCACTCAAGAAAGCGTTATAGCAGTTACCTTCTGCTTTATGTAGAAATTTTAATGTAATTTTCATCAGTTGGATTAAAAAGAATTTAACAACAGTTGGGATAAAAAATACTTGATTTTATATTGCTGGGCCGAATCCGTCCTGCTCTAGAGGACTGTCATTACTGTGTAAGTGAGCACAAAGGTTCTTCAAGTCTGATAAGAGTTCTCCTCCACTCTAGCTGAATTTCACTGATTAATTAGTCAAGGCAGGGCTCACTTGAGGTAGGAAGAGACATGATAAAGCCAGACTGCAACTCACACTACTGTATTCCCAAATTCTGTAATCGTCTAGATTACATCAGTTAGAACTCTCCTACAATTGTCCTGATGTGCAATGTGAGTGACTTGGGAAGATGTATACGACTAGCTTGGAATCTGCTTGGTAGCTTGGAAGCTGCTGGTAAATTATACCTTTGGAGAAAAAGTTAACAACAACAATAAACAACAAACTGACTGAAAGTCAAAACTGTTCAGTCTTCTTGCTTCCTATATGGTAACCACTTACCAGGAGGAACAGATGGTGCAGGTGGTCCTGGAGGACCAGGAGGCCCTGGAGGTCCCCGTGGTCCATCAAGTCCTGGTTGTCCAGGAATGGAAACACCAGGTAAACCCGGATCTCCCTTCTGCCCTCTCTCACCGGGTAAACCAGGTGGGCCAGGAGGTCCAACAGTAGTGATCCCTATGATGTGAAAAACAGTTTCCGTAGTGCTCAAAGATTTGAACTAATAAAATGTTTAAACTACCCTTTTTGTAAAGACGACAATGGCATGAGATGAATAACAAGCTACAGGTAAGGTTATATCTTTCCATGCAAGTACAAGAACACGGTAACATTTTTTTATCAAATAAAAGTCTGTATGTTGATGTGCACTGTTTGATACACTGCATTCTTCAGAGATCTTTGAAGAACTGACCACAGATTGAATAAATGTGCAAACCTTTTATGAGGAAAAAAACAAAACCAGGACATGCGGAAGTAGGACTGATGGAAAAAAGAACATTTACATGCTGCAACACTACAGCCAGTTTCTGTGCATATATAAGATAAATACAGGTGTCACTATGCATTCCCACTGCAGTAGGCTCAGATCACCTCTTCCTTTAGGACTGGTCAATCTGTAACAAAGACTAGATTAGAAGGCCGGGCACCAGACTTCCGATGCACAACACTTTCTCTGTATAATACAATGGATAACGTATGTTATAGATAAGTGATATGAGATAAATTAACTCCAAGACCGTTAAGCTAGTATCTGTTTGACAGCACTGATGATTAGCATTTTTTGTTACCCACAGTTACCACAGCAGGTAATGAACATTCAGAAAATTCCTTGTATTATCCCTACAATCTAAGGACATTTAAAGGTAGTTCTAAATAGTTTTGCTTTCATTTTCTGCTCAGCCTATCTGACAAAAGGAGAGCAAAAAGACCACAACATTAAACATCCACTCATACATTTGAACATACAACTTGTTTTTATGCTTGCAGTCCTACCTGGAGAACCTGGCAAGCCAGGTGGGCCTGGTCTACCAGCGAATCCACGCTCCCCTTTGGCTCCTGGGAGCCCTGGCAATCCTTTGCTACCTTTTGGTCCCACTGTTGCATCAATACCTGGTCTTGAAATGACCTGTAAATGTTTCAAGTTTATGTGAAACAGAACATCAGTTACTAAGGCAAGAAAAGAGTCATTGAAAAGACAAAGAGATGTAAGGGAAGAAAAGATCAACGTCCTTTGAACTTTATTCCAGTGATATGGTACATTTCCTGCATCACTGAATTATGTAGTAAAATTTCAGTAAAACGTTCTCTCTTTTACTGCCAGGAGAACATAGCTAGAATAGGCTTCAGTGAAGCTCCCTATGTTTCTGCTGTTTTGAAGGTATAGCCTAGCCTTGTTTTCATAAGCTGGGAAATCCTCATGCACAGAATCTACTTAGAAAGAGGGAAATAATTAAAAAGAAATCATAAATTTAGAAAGAGAGATATAATTGTTTCTATTAGTGAGCATACAAAATCTTTGCTGGTTCAGTCAGTTTTTGTTTATACCTGGACATGCAAACTCACTATCACATCAGAACTACGATGAGACAACACTGCCAACCAAATGCAGAAAAAAAGCATCACCAACTTACACTTCCAGGAGGACCAGGAGGACCAACGTCACCTTTTTCACCCTACCAACAGAATTAAAAGCATTTTCATACTGCATATTATTATGCAAGATAATTATTGCAAATATTCTTCAACACTTTAACAGCAAAGGCAACTCAATTACTGCTCAGTCAGAACTGAGCTCAGTGATGGGAGGTTTTCAAGCTATTATAGTATTGATGACAAACAACTCGTCATACCTTTTCACCATCTCTTCCTGGAACACCATTTACACCAGGCCCACCAGGTAATCCCTTCAAGAAAGGAGAAAAATAACCACACTCAGATCTTCTCCATAACAAAAGAAAATCTAAAGGAGTCTGATGAGATTAAAAATGCATCAGGTACTCACATCCCTACCAGGCTGACCAGGTTCTCCATCTTTGCCCGGCTTTCCCTTCAAAAACATAAACATGCATTGAAATAAAATGTTTCAGTGGTAAAGAAATCTTGTGGAAATTATTTACCGACTACCCATTTTTCAAAAAAACTAACTCTCCAGAAAGCACTCCTTATGACATATAGCTCAAAGATATTAAACAAGCATAATCAACTGAGTTATCTTCACTTAGGGTTTTTTTTTTTGAAAACAAGAGGACAAAAACATGACAAGTCACAAAGAAATAGTGAGCAAATACAGAATACAACAATATTCAACTATTATCCATTCTTTGCATTTAATCATCCCCTTTGCCACTAGTGAAACTCTTTGCTTGGAAAACAGAACCCAACTCACTAGGCATTAGAATACTACATTTAATTAGGTAATTAGTATACCGCAGTCGGTCAAACTAAAACCAAACATTTTTGTTTAAATATTAACTCTCCCTAAAGCCAAACGGAATTTTCTGAAGAACACTAACAAAATAAATCAAATTCTGCTCAGAGCAATGACTTCCAAAAAGCACATGTTCTTGCTAAACAGACATGCTATTGCTACAGTGGAAGTAGTGCAAGCTCCATTTTATTCCAAACCATTCCCTGGGTGAGACAAACATAAATGTTGTTAGAAATACAGAATTGAGAGATACCCGGTGGAATGTAACTACACTACTGATTAAGTTTCACCATAGTGCACGATCAGCTCTTAATCAGTGAGAAGCTGATGATAAAACCAGTCAGATACAGTGCACCAGAGTATAATATGATCTGTGAAGTCCTGAATATTAGTGATTCCGATTCTCAAAATTGAATAAATTTAAATGGATATGTGTCATATAGAATAATATGAATGCTAAAATCCAATTCTAAAGTCACTTAACAACAAAACTGCATGTTGAATATGCAACATTCATTCAAAGTAATAAGACCAAATGCTGGTAAATAAGTTTTTAGCAGAAGGTATCTGCTATATCCCTTCAGGATTTCTATCCTTTCAGATCTTCACAAATTTTTGCGGCTCCCAATTACTTTTGCAGAGAAAAGCAACTTGGAAAATACAATTCAAAATATAACAAGAGTTTTGGCTTTGTAAATCTGCCTAATTTCTCATGTGCATATGAGAAGGCAAATCAAAGCTGCCTATAAACCTCAGCAACTAAGAAGAATTTTATCTACAATGCCAAAGATTTATCTTCCACAGTCTTTATTCCCCATGGAAACTGGAAAACCTATTACCAGCTTGTTTCTAAGGAGTGTTTATATATTGTCTGATTAACCAGGGTAAGTTTTGTGTCCTAGTTTTCAAAGGGGCCATTATACTGATGTAAGTATAGGTTCAGTAACTATGAAAATGAAAATACAGAACGCTTTGAGCTTGTAGCAGCTTGTCTTTTCTTTGCTAGTCCAACTCAAGTTCTTTTCATCCTTCTTCATAAAATCTCTATGATCATCTTCAGCTTTTCTGAGCTGTGATATTAAAGTAAATTTAAATTGCAGGATGGACTGAGTCTAGACAGGAACAAAGGTATTCATGCTGTCCCAAAATGCAGCTAGCCTGACTTGTCCCCTTTCCAGTTAGTACATAAATAGAAGTGTCATATTTGAGATATGACAAATAGACTTTTGGTCCTAATGCATTGTTCAGAGACTTTTTTTTTTGTGAGTTACCTCACAAATACACTGAGAATGAGCTTACACAGACCATCTTAAAAATACAGCAACCTCATGCTGTGTGAACAACTTAGCAAATAACTAACTGAATAAAGATGTTTTCTAAAAGGAAACAGAAAACCATTGCTTTAGCCAAGTAGTATAAAAACTTTTAAGAAGTCTTCCACGTGTAACCAGATAACATCAATAAAATCAGGTTTTCCTGTACCTACAACTAAGATCTATGTGTACATAATTCTATAAAAAAGCCCTGAGAGATCCATAGCTAGAAGCACTGCTGTGAACCACATGTATAACAAACTTGTTTACCAGATTACAGGGAAAAAAAAAAGTTTCTTACCCAGAGGCTGAAGGCCTCACCTGATTTCAACATTTACTTTATTCTCAAAGATTACATTGATTGGAAAAATAAATGTTTGGTTAAACAGACTACTTACTCTTTTGCCTGGTTCTCCTTGCTCACCTTTTTCACCTTTTACACCACCGGGAAGACCCTGAACATACAAACATAATCTTAAATTGAGCCCATAAGTCTGAGCAGAATTAATTTACATTTCTTGAAGAGATGCAACAAAAAAGAGTTAGAATGGGTCTACTCACAGGAGGGCCTTGTGGCCCAGGAAGTCCTGGTGGGCCTGGATCACCTGGAATACCCTGTCAAACATGGGAAAAAGGAAAAGAGAATTAAAGCCTCCATTACCCCATAATGTCTCCATTCTATATACATATACACGCACACATATACATACATGTGAATATATACACACACAGTTTATAACAGAATCTTTTTTTACTATCATTTAGATTTCCAAGTACTGTTACCAGTAAGGGGTCACAAATTCTTTATTTGTGTTCAAGTGAAACTGTAAATTTTGTTAACTGCTCATCCTGTTTATTTAGATGATTCACTCCACTAGGACACAACTGCCTCCTGTGTATACTGCAGCAGTTGTTTTGGTGGTCTACAGCTGCCATACAATAATAAAAAGACAGACACACAGAAAGATAGACAGGGAACAAATGCAAAATCCTGCAGAAATTACAGGACTAACAGTCATCACTGTTTGTAATTGCTGAAGTTGTGAGGCCACTAGGATCAATACTGCAATTCATCACAGATCACAATGTGAAAAACTCAGTTTCTACTTCGTTGCATTTCACCTTTGTAACATTAACCTAAACAAAACATTACAGACTATTGAATCTACAAAAGCTTTCTGTGTGTTTTGTTTTTGTTCTCCCCTTTGTGGGCTCCCAGACTTTTAAAAAGCCCACCTTTACACTTGACTGTCATCAGAGATCACAGTGGAGATACACACCAGAATCTTGTGTACACTCTACAACAAACTGCATGCAACGTTGAATTTATTTTTTTTACTTATTTTGTACTATCAAGTAACTTTTGTTGAAAGAAACAAATCTTTAAACCTCAAAATCATTGTTAGAGTTGGTCAGAGGCAAGAGCTTTGAAATGTTTCGATTTTGTACATTTATACACCTGCACTTCAGCAGAATTAGACCTTCAGATATCCCTGATGACAGAGGCAAATTGCTCTGACCCTAATAACATCAGCTGAATATTGGTTTCAACTAAAATGTAGTAAAAACAAAAAATCAAACAATCAAAAAAAGACAAAATCAGGGACTTAAACCTTTTTAGGATGACTGCACACTGAATATGTGCATCAGTGGACAACTCTGGGGAATGCCTTGGTGGTGCACAATGTTCTCCAGAAAGGATGGGTAACAAATGATTTTAATCAAGATGTAGAGCAGTAGAAATATCCTGCACTGACAACACAAAATACTGCTTCCTACCAAAACTTTCTTCTGACACACTGCTCAAGATGAAAAGGTGGAAAGCAAGAAATTGATACAAATACAAATGGAAGAAATTAATAGTTTAAAATTATGTAGTAGCTCAATCACCACAGTGACATTTTCAAAACAAAATATCTGCCTTTGTCCTTCTACTACTTAGGGTGTTATCTGAGCATACCACAGAAATTGCAAAGAAAAAATGAAATTCAGGCATTCATAACCACACTGGTGGTGCTCAGATTGTCTGTAACTTGAACTCAGAATCAAGCAGACAGCTCTATGAAATGATTCCCAGTGAAGAAGAAAGGAAAAAAATGTAACCTCAAAAATGACAACGCTCACAATGGCTTTTTGGTATTTGCAATGGGAAAAGACCTGTATAAATCAAACCAACAGTTTCAGCTTACTGCCACAATAGGCTTGATATTACTTTTGAGTTCAGAAACAGGGAGAACACTTATTCAGACCACAAGGATGAAAGATCTTGGGGCATGAATAAGGAAAAAAAAAAGAGAGAAAAATAATTTGAGCTAGAACTTTTGAAATATTTCTTCACAATGGATGACAAAACTGGTTAATTAATGGGAATCACAATCCCTACAGCTTTGAAAATCTCAGTCTGGGTGTTCCAAGGATTGAGAACAATTTAACTGCTTTTACTATTACTATAATCTTCATCTGAGATAGTTTCTTCTGTAGGATAGCTACTTCATTAAGAGAAGTAACTGAGCTAATGTGACTAGCATGCCTTCTATTAAAGGAGAACTACTCAAGCCCAAAACATTCTGTGCTTTAGGAAAAATGAAGCTCTGTAAGGTCAGCAGAACATGAGCCAAACCAATAGAGGCTTCAGCCTGACCATAGACAGATATAATTTCCCATTTACCTGATCTCCTTTCTGAAACTCAATGTCATTTGGTCTCTTCTGTTCTCCAATTTGTCCTGGCGGCCCTGGAGGCCCTTGAAGACCTTGTTCACCCTAACGTGCAAGAAGATGGAGTTTGATACAGGCAGTAACACCAAAAAATGGCAAGGATAGATATTTTGAAAGTAAAAAGCAAAAATATCATCATCATCACCTACTCACTTTTTCACCTTTAGGTCCTTGGAAATTCAAGCCCATATTACCCTGCAAGAAGGAAATCTTGTCAGCCCTTAGAATTCACAAATGAACAGAAAGAAAAACAAAACAACTCCAACCACCATCATCAGTGAGAGACAGCAAATACCTTAGGTCCTGGCAGTCCTGGTGGACCAGGAGGTCCCTATTGAAAAATGAAAACAAAAGTCACTCTTCCAAGCATTTTGCATGTCCTCTAGAGAAAAAGAGGAATTATTTAGTACTAAACATCATAGATACATAAGAAATGAGCTCTTCCTTTAAGTGAGATGTCAATTAAAGGCTTAAAAATACAGCCTAAATAAGCTAAATCTCTTAGGTTTCACACCAATGCGATCTACACAAAGATTAGATTTAAAGTAAAAAGAGGTCTGTGAACAAGCTGAATGCTTCAAAGGCATCACATTTAAAGCAGCTCTAGGGTCAACCGAGTGTGTGGTTGCTACTGTCTTCATATCAAGTTATATCTAAAGAAACATCTGCAGTTTGCCAACTTGCCTCCGAAGACACGGAAACAAAGAAGCAACTGCCTTCTTCAACATTTTATGGGTAACAGGCTAAGAAACTTACTGTCAAACCTGGGGGCCCTGGAGGACCAACTGGACCTGGTATTCCTATGGAACCAGGTGGACCCTGTTGAAAAAGCAGAGGAAGCTATTTCAGAGTCTCTCTTTTCAGAAGTAGAAAAACAGTGGGACAAATGTGAGATCTTCAAGGTTAAAAAACAAACACTGAACACACAGCTGACATCCTATAGGTGTCAAATCCAAGGAGCTGACCACTAACCCACCAATTTGCTCTTGATGAAAGGCCTAAAAAAGTATATGCTGTGCCAAGACTGTTCTGCTCTCTACATCAATACATCTCTTTAGCTTGGATAAAGGAATGCTTTTTTGTTTGCTTTGAACTACTTTTGTTCTTTCTTTCTCTTTAATGCATTGAGAGAGAACAACGCAACACTTTGTATCTGTGATTCCTCCCAGCCAGAAACAGACAATAGGAAAGCACAGATCAGAGGAACAGAAATGCTAACAGGCTCAGTCTGGTCAGAATAGCCTGAGGTTTGCCTCTCTGTACCAGGAAGTGGCAGTTTCTGGCTTCTGTCCAGTACAGACCGATTGACTCATTTTCTGCTCCCCTTGCTCTTCCACTAAAGCAATGAATGGTTCAGAGGGGAAGCACAGGGCCTAGAGTCACTAGCTATTTTCCCAAAAGACTGCTGGGAGAACACAAACACTGCTCAGGAGGTTCAACAAGAGAAGAGCTGAGACATTACCCCTCTTTTCCCCACAGCGAAAACAGTGGGTACAGCCCAGAAGTGCAGATTGTTACTCACTTTACCTCAGAGTGAGGAAGGAAAGGGAGCTCCAGAATTAAAACAGAGAATATCCGGGAAGCAGCAAGAGGAAGGGGAAATAGTGAAGCGAGCCAATAACTGTGGGTGCTATTGTCTGCTGGACACTGCTTTCCTGAGCAGGGGACTTCTTAGTCCTTCGTGGGCCACTCTCTTAAGAGCAATGTGGAAGCACTTCTGAAACCTTCCTCACAGTATAAACTAAGGGTACAGTAAATACAAACCTTACTCTTTCACATATACATAGGGATTCCCCAACACCAAATGTTCCAACTGTGCTGTAATTTAAATACTCTTCCTTTTATTTCTTTGGTAGAACATAGTCTAACAGTACTTTATTCAACTTACAGGTATCCCTGGAAGACCTGGAAATCCTTGGTCACCCTTCTGTCCAGGTAGCAAGGATGTAATTATTTCTCCTGCTTCGCCCTAGAAGAAAACCAGCTGGCTTTTAATTATTAGCATATTCAACAAATCTTTATCACCATTCTGACTCCAAAGGATGCAAACAATGGCTCTTAAAACTATGAGAATCAGAGTTACATTACATCCCAGCTTAAAGTTTAAGCACTAGATTCTCCAAGAGATACCTCTTTTAATGAGATACATCACTGCATATTTGGCAAATTCTTTAAATTGCTAAACTAGCAACTGTTATCTGCTTGTGTGTACAAATATACCAGTATTGATCTGAATACCAAAAGAACATTGAGGTCTGAAATAGAAATGCTTCACAAAAGAGACACTCTAGCTCTACATTCTGACATTTTTTATGACACAACAGAAAAAAAAGGCCTTCAGCTTTTTCCAGTGTCCCACTTCATGAGACTAATGCTGTGTATGCTACTGTTATAGTCACACTTCATGAGCTAAAGCAAAGTATTTCTACTAACATCTTTGTTTTCCACGTAAATGTTGTGATCAACTAGCATTGTAATATCTGCATAATGACTGGGTTGAAAGGGGCTGAGAACAACAACTTAGTTTGTCATCATTTCCCAGTGCCAATGTGTTATGCTGTCCTCTCAGGAGTTTAATGAAATAACTCTGTGGGGGTCAAGCTTCCTTTTAAATAAATGTGAACCAAAACATGGAAAAAAAGTCTTTTACATAAGTAATCTAAACAGTAGAAATCACATTTCCAAAAGGAATATAAAATGCACTATTCCCTTTACTGGAATATTTAAGTTACTGTTGTTCAATCTCTAGTTGCACTTCTGAGCACTCACACAGACTACTGAAGCATTCAAATGTCTGTAGACCTTTTGTTAACTTAATGCCTCTCAACACAGATGCTGTTCCTCACATCCCCAAGGGAATGAGCTTCAGAAAACAGTTTGCAGTCAAGCTAGTGCAGAATTTCTAGTTAGTTGCACTGGAATGACCTAGAAGCAATAAGTTTTTTTGCTGAACTTCACTCTAGATTCCAATGGACTTATATGGTCTTGTGATGAAAGCAATAGCTTACTTTTGCCAGATCACACTGCACACTCATGCCTGGTTAGTACTTCGATGTAAGAGTAAAGAACACTTACCTTCATACCTGGCAGACCAGGGGGTCCCTTTGTTTAAAAGAAACAAAAGAAGAAAGTAAGATCAACAGAAATAAATTCTTGGTATGTTACTTGCAAACCACTGACCAGATCTACAGCATGAGGCAAACATTAAAGAGAGAATTCTTACAAAAAAAAAAAAAAAAAAAAAAAAAAAAAAAAAAAAAAAAAAAAAAAAAAAAAAAAAAAAAAGAGATGAAACAGCAGAAAAAGCTTCTACTTACAGGGGGCCCTTGTAAACCTGGAAAACCCGGACTGCCTGGGAATCCACGTTCTCCCTTAGGGATGAAGATGACAATTAGCCAAAACCCAACATGAAATATAACAAAAACAAATGGTTACTGAAAAGCCCATTTTCATTGCTAGCTAGCAATTGCAATAATGCTATAGGTTAAATGGTATGCAAAAATCACACAAGTAACTGAAACAGAGGTTTCCAAATTCAGGTACTTCATACCTCCAGGAAAGACACTATAACGCAGTGAGGGAAAAAGCACACAGTGCTGTAGAAGATCAGCTCCTCACAAAGAACTATCATGAAGTGAAGCTAAGCAACACATCTGAATAAAATCAGTCCCTTCCAACAAGGATACCAGGTCAGTATTTCAAGGTATTATTATTAAAAAGTAATAATTAAAATGTCCCACTGTTTAGTAGTACGTTTTCTGTGGTAGCAAGAGTCTTCTACAAAGATCTTAGCATATTATTCTAACAATGAAACATTCCTCTGTGGTCAACCATAAAATTAAATATTGGAAGACAGTAACAAAGAAGTTAACTATGCTGGCTGCATTAGAGTACTAATGTTGTGATGAACAGTTGATACTTCAGATATCAGGTCATAATCTCTTCTCTCAGATGCAAGTGTGTGAATCACTCCAGAATTACATGCACAACTCAGTAACTGTATCATGGCTCACAATAAATTTAACTCATTGGCTATGATCAGAAGAACAAGAGCTCTTTATCACATTATTGTTGTAGTGTTTGGAATTTTAAAGGAATTCCACCTTCGTTCCATTGCAGCCCGGGATACCCTGAGGTCCTGGTGGCCCATCTTGTCCTGGTAAACCCTTTGAATATGAGAACAGGATAGAACAGTTAGCTCACAGGATGGTCTTCCATGACAGAAAGACGAAACGGACCAGTTTCAGATCTATACAGCCCATTCCTACTCACAGGAAGTCCCGGTGTTCCTGGAAATCCTGGAAGCCCTGGTGGTCCCTAGAAGGAAATTAACCATGCATGTTTTAATCCGTATGGTTTAATATAAATAAAAGGAATTACAAAGATATTAAATGAAACCTGTAACAAAAAAAGAAACATCACAATCATCTGTAAAATAAGAATGCCATACTGGACAGCCATCAAGGTTCTTACATTTTTTTCAGGGGAACAGCATAAAAACGCAGAGAAGACCATGTAGAACAACTAAGATAACAGTATGCAGATACACAGAGGGACAAAAGCAACAACTCATGGTACAAAAGAAGAATGTGCACCACTGAAGTCAGCGACGCATCAATTGTTGCCAGCTGAGGAGTCTGACAAAAAGAAGCAAATTCCCCAAACACAAAGGGTTTCCAGACAAATCAATCTCTCACATATTGACCTTACATACGAATATAACATATATACATTATTGGGATTACTGTCCCTTACAAAAGTATGAAAAATAATACAAGTAATACATAAGATTGTGTAGCATAATAAGTTACTGCATTAATTGTATTACACAATCTTAGATTATTTAGAAAAAGTAATACAATCTTTTTCTAGTTGATAGATACATTGCTCTTCCTAATTATTTTTTTCACTCAAAATCACCACTTCTGGGAGAATCCAGTCCCATAACTGGCTCCACCCATAATTCTAGTACATCACTAGAAAATACACCAATACTTACTCTGATTCCTTTGGGGCCGATAGGTCCTGGAAGTCCATCGTCACCCTAAAATAAACCACAACAAAAACCAAAAACACACCAACAAAACAACATTGAAGTTTGCAGTCATTTTTTTCTATCAAAGTAAACTGTTACCTTTAAATGTTACTTTTAATTTTTGTAATAAGATGGCTAACAGTTACCCAAGTTATCACATCCTGAGTTAAAATGTTCAAAAAATTTCATTTTTGTCATTGGATCTCCTATTGAAAAGCATTTGTTGCAGCTGATAAGCCATAACAGAGAGGAAATGGTTATTTCTCATCAGTTATTTCAGCTTGCACAGAAGCAGACACTTTCAGCTTGCTTTCATCAAATACACTGCAGTGACCTCTTGTGGGCAACACAAGATAGAAAAGACTAAGCTTCATAGTAAGACTGAGAAAAAAGGGCACTTTTAATAAAAACATAGTCATGGTTTCTAATAGAAGACCCTTTTCTTGTTACACTGTTATACTTCTAATTTTATCTCACTCAGTGTAGCCTTTTGATTACTCTTATCGCCTACCTCCTATCCTCTTTTCATCTGTTAGTTATGTTTCTGTTAGTTTAGATTGTGGGTATTTGCAAAAGAAAAAGGCAGATCACGGACAAGCTTGTATATATTAAATATAAACTCATTCAAAGAAAGGCTTTTCAACATTTTAATACTGTATTATACCATCTGAACAAGGTAATGTAATTCAGTAGCAAACAAAAATAAACTGAAACTGCAGGGAAAGCAAGGAACATTCCTCAGCTGTCTCTGCGTAACTCAATGAGGTCTTCATTTACATCACCCCACCCAAACCCAGCCCAGAAATGCTACCAGGTGCAAACTAGTTTGCAATACTGCCCACGTGGTGGGGCCCCTCCAGGAGCTGAACACCACTCTTATCAGTGACCCAAGTAATGCACTACTGCAAGCACCAATGTAGCAACAACACAACGCCTTGCCAAACCTGTTCTCTGACCTTAGCAGCAGTCCTAGGGAAAGGATACAAGTGAACACATTGTGTTTACAGGCATAAACGATAGGAAACTTAAAGCAACGTTCTTACAGTTGACTGTTTCAGGTGATCTAACACCATACACCATCTACTGAAGATTTTCACTATTAGGCTGATGGCAATCAAGAATTCTGGAATGACTTGGGATCAGCATCACAAGCAAGCTAACACTACCTATCATTTCCATGCTATCCAAGAGAATTGGGACTTACCTTTGCACCTCTTGGACCAGGAGGTCCTTCTGGTCCTGGAAACCCAGGCAGACCTGGCTGTCCTTCCAAGCCTGGGAATCCCCTTTCACCCTACAGAAAGGATACATGCAGATGGTAACATGACAACAGCACAAGATGCTTTAAATAAATTCATAAAATAAACTATATTTCTGCTTTTCAGTGGGAAGTTGTCATACAAACTCTAACAATTCAATTAAATATCTCACTAGTTTAGCTACAGAAATTCCTGTACATAGGCACTGCCTTTAACCACACCCCTTAAACAGGTTTCATAGATGTTCATCCACTACTGACAGTAACATTTCAATAGGAACTCTCCTGTGCTGGTCATTTGCGTAGAACTCTCCCATCTTCCTTTGAAAGCATAGCTTTGTTAGACATCAAATCTCTCCTGAAAACTCAGCTTCCACTGCAATACCTACAGAAATGCTCAGATGGATACAGATTGTTGCTATATTGTGCTGTTTACTATCATTTCACAGATACAAGGCTGTTCTTTGTAATACAAAAAGTGAGATAGTGGTCATGCCCTGCAGGCTAAGCACTACATAAAGACAGGTTATAATGATGGTTCCAGTCCTAAGTGCTTATGATCTAAATCAAGAGAAACAGAGACAAGACAATGCTGAAATAACGTTTCTCATCCCTTTTACCCTGCACCTCATACTATAATTCTAAGCTGCCAAGCAGCAACCATATTTCAATCAATATTTATACAATGATTAGCCATGACAGCTTAGCATAACAGATACGCCTCTGCCATACACCATAGTATGCCACTCTGTAAATTGTTTTGTTACAACGTGCTGCTTTCCTGCAGTTTCAGACATTCACAGCTGCAAATTGAAAAATAATACTTATTTTCATTCCTCCTATAAAATAGATTCATAAAAATCAATAAACATTAAGGTTTTGATCAGTATGAAGAAGTTAGGAAATACCAGAATAGGTGCACCTTTTTATGCATATAGAATTGTATGCTCTTCAATTACATTCATTTTTATTTCCTACAGCCCTTCTATACCAGCCAGCATATACAACACTTACATAACAAGCAATTGTTCAGTATTATTCCTTATTGCTTTACAGATACCTGCAAGGCAACTTCCATAGATTGACCCAAATTATTTTTCACAACTACAGGAACTGCCAAAGAAAGATCATTATTCCATCCTAATAAGCACCTTAATCTTAAGTTTAAAGCTGCACAGCCCTCTGTGCATTCTTTAATTCACCTTGAAGTTTCATTTTCTTGCACCACTTCATCAAGAATTCAAACAGCAGCTCCTGTATCTACGACCTGTTGATCTGCCAGCGACCGTGTTCCCTAAAGAACTTTAAGGCCCTGCCTAGATCTCCGTCATGGGAAGGAACTGAACCAGAAATTTCCTATCTTCAAGAAGGCAGCATCAGGAAAGAATTGGAAACTGGAGATTTCAAGACAGAAGCATCTAACTGCAGCCTCGAACACGATATACAGAAGGTAACATTATGGCTTTGTTCACCTCCCTTCTATTTTCCACAGCATCTCAATGCTGAACGTGATTTCAGGTACTTCATAGGATAGTAGGGTTAAGTCTTATTTTTAAATTCTAGTTTTCTCACTGAGAGCACATACTGAAGTAACATTTCACTGCAGAGGACAAGAAACTAGCAGTTACACTCAAAACATTTACAGAATGTACTGATCATCAGAAAAAAAAACAAAACAAAAAAAAAAAACAAGTAACAGGGATTCTCCTCATGGCTTTACTCGGGTGCTTACAAAGCTGCTTTCTTGGAAGCCAAGAGGAAAGCCCTTTGGATGACAGCTTAAACACTGTGTGCAAACACGAGCTGTACTTCAGAACTGTTCTATACACAATGAGATTCAGATAAACTTCTTGGATAAGGATAGATGGTCCCATTATCCAGCCTGCCAACCCTAGTTCCCTAATTAAAATGCAAACCTATTACTTTTTTCTTGTAGATCATGTATTGCTCTTTTACACAGGACTCAGGTATCTTTTTTCCCCTGTGGAAATGCTGATTACAATCTAAACTAAGGATAACTTGAATTTGAATGTTTTTGCATGTGGAACTCCAGGTTCTACTTTCACATGGAGCTATACAGCTGACACTGCTTCACTTAAAATGCAAGACTGGAGAAATGTTATGAGCCCAGGCCCAGATATGAAAGGGTTAGCATGCCCCTGAAGGAGAGAGAATGAGGAATTTGGGAGTGCCCAATAAGGAAAACGTTAGGCAGTGATAGACTTGGGAGCAAGCTCTGGCAAGAACAGTGTTTGCACACTAAGGAAACACTCACATATATGAGGCATGCCAGATGCATCAGGTACAAGCTAGGCTACACAGTGTCTATTAATCTTACATTGGTCACACTTCACACTGTTATTAGAGAAAGCAACATATGGCCTTCCATGTCATCTGCTGCTGCTGAATTGTTCTCTAAAGTGCAACTGCTCTGAGGTCTCCACTCCAAACAGTCATACAACTGGCAAGCCAGTGCCTGTAAAAGTAGAAAAGGAAACAAAACCAAACAACTGAAAGAAATACAGGAGGCAACAGATGCACTGTTGAAATAGTGAACAGAGGATTTTCAAAGCCCACTTTGAAAGTGAACAGCTACAGAGTGAGCCTTACATGAGGAACCTGCTGTCAGAGCAATGCCAGCAGAGTTTGCCAGCAAATTACACTCAAGAGCAACCAGATGATTTGAAGGACTAGATTTGGAAACTGCTAAGGGGTTGCACCAAACACTGAGGGAACTGTACCAAAGTAGCTACAGAGGAAAGAGTGGTGCTATAACTGTTACTTTGGATAAAAAAAATGGTGGGAGAAATGAAGGCTGGAGGAGAGGCCAACCTGATCCAGCTCTCTGGAATAGATGTTGGGAGATTTCTTTTTTCCAACAGCTGTATTCTTTTCCAGTGTTGCATAAAAGGATTCCATAAGCAAGAACTGCTCCCAGATATAACTTACTCTCACTTCAGACTTTCCCACATTTTGCACATAAGGTACTGTATGCAACAAAATTCAGATGCTAAAATGTTGAATTTGCTAGGGAAAAGTCTCTGTTCCCTTGCAAGTGCATACTGGAAAAGACATTTTAAAAATTCCCCAGAGTCAAAGCTAGTAAAAGGACAATATATTTTTTGGAGTGACGTTGAAGTCTCTGGGTAATATGCACTATATTTTCTTACAGATGCTAAAACCAACAGCCTTGCCAGCCTGCTCTTGCAGCAAATAATAATAATAATAATAAAAAAAATCCCCCAAAAATAAAAACAAGGAAGTCTGAATATTTTCTGCTTCAGACATGCTGCTACTAAGAAAAATAAAATAGGAAAGGTTTAGGTCAGCTCAGATCTCATCTTCCAGTCCTACAAGTACAGGATTCCAGAGCAGAATAAAGAGTCATCAGCTATAAGCCATCATTACCCTTGGGAATGGGAAAGGAATCAGATTCTGATCTCAGTGATAAATACCAAGTAGTTCCAATGCAATCCTCAATCAGTTACACAGATGTGGCAAAACCGTCAGCTTACAAGCTTGAATATAAATGTTGCTTGAAATACGAGAATTAAAAACATTTAAGAAACATCCTAAACTTAATGTTTTTAATGTCACTTAAACACTTAAAGTGCTTTAATAATGTCACTTAAAGCATAATAAATAAAACTACATGATCAAGACCCTACACAAAAAACAGACATAACCAAACACAAGCAGTGTTGAAGACAGTTTAATACTGAGGTAGAGTACAATGAAAAAAAAATAAATCACTCCAGTATAGTCTGTATTCTTCAATATACAGAATTTCTTCAGCAGATCCGCTTTACCTTGCAAAAGAAGTCACAGGAGTCTGTAAACATTTCAGAATACAGGGCAATGTTATTGCAGTTCAGGAAATCACTTACAAAGCATGTAATTACTCATAATAGTGATTGAAGTTGGAGAAGTTTCAATTTTTTCTTAGCTATTTTTATCCAACAATGAAAACAGCTGAGCTTCAGTCACATCTTTTATTGTGATAAATGCAGAAGAAAATAGGAACCTTGCTTGAGGATTTTACTGAATTGTCTCCTGAAAGTCAGAACTCCAAGTACATAGATCAGAAGATTCCAAGATTATTTGCTTTTGTCAGAGGCTACGGATTCCTTGCATCTGAACTATCTTCAGAACTCCAGTATTACAAGTTGTTCTTGCCAGAATCCTGTGCACCAAACTCTTACCTGAATACATTAGGAAATTGCCACCCAGCTGATTCTTCAGCAGCTCTTACATTGTGATCAATAAAGCCAGTTATCTTTACATCTTCTGAAGTCCCTTTTTAAAAGGCCATAGACTAATCATACATAACAACTAAAGGGCAGCTTCTGAACTGGCTTGTTTAGCCTAATTTGAATGGGTAGAACCAAGTAGGTCTGAACATCTAGAATAGCATAACATATTCCTAGTTATTCAGAGGTAGAACTGCACCTGAGATGTAAAAACAAAACAAAAACAGTCCTGCAACCCTTACTAACTTGAGCTGCATGTTTCTATTGCAGCCAGAGACTTGGTTTTCAGAGAGAGACTCAGTGACAGCTCTAAACCCAAGTTGCAGAGGAGAAATTGAAATACCTTACGAGGGAGAGGTAGGAAAACATATTTTAACTGCACTACTTGAAAGCAAAACCAACGGTGATCGCGGAGAACGTGCCCTCTTAGTGACCAAGATGCATGCAGTCTGCTCACTGTAGCCCTTGCCACTCAGACTTCATCATCTGGAGCAGCACTGAAGCAGATTCATCTCATAAGTGCCAGGCAGTACTTATTTCAAACCCAATCATTATCTATTTCCTTACAGAAGAAGCTATTACATGCATTTAGTAAAGAAGCACAAGTAATTCTTGTAAACATTCACATGTACCAGACCAATCATTTGCTTTAGTTTCCTGTGTATAGCAGCTTAATCGTTTCCTTTAGTTTTCACAGATTCTTACCAGATCCAGTTCATTGAGCAGCAGCTTACTGCAAACACAGGACACAGTAGATCTTATCTGTGACCAATTTTCTCTAACTTTTCTAGTAAATTCTTTGCTCACTCATGATAACATATTAAACTTTTTCCCCCCCTATACTACACATTTTAATAGTTGAGTTTAGTAAGGTGAATGAGCCTGAACAGAAGATCTTCACTGCAATGATTTTTGTCAGCTATTTATGGGCTTCCCCCCACCCTTCCCCCCCCAAAAAAAAAAAAAAAGAAAAAGAAAAATACACACCAAAACTTACTGGGTTTTGGTCCAATAGATAACATACTCCTGGTACATAAGGGCCCAAGGCAGAGTTACACAAGAATCACTGATGGCATGGAAGCAGTTAGCTAAACTGCTAACTCATGGAGAAACATGAAAACAGTTTTCTTATCCGTTGCAGTTCAATTTGCCTGATTTGATAGAATTTTGATATCCAGAAGGGAACTCTGGAATACTTAGAAAGAAGGTTACTTCTGATTCTGCAAAGGGCCACAGTAGGCTCTGCAGGGCTGAACAAAAAAGCACTTCTTAGTTGACTTAATGCAAGGGGACAGCAACTTGGATGCAGAAGGTAGTTGCAGGCCCATAATGAAGCAGCGAAACAGAAGTACAGGGCTCAACTGAGTGCATTTGACAAGGCTTTTCCTGTCTTCCCAGTACATCACCAGGCTCCATATGCCTGACTTCCACTAGTTCTACGAGTACAGTGTCACATTTCCAATGGAGAATCAAAGAGGGATGATTATTTAAACAGCTCCTTGCCTAATGCTGTTTACATGCCAATTAGACAAAGAACTACAGAGTCTGACTTCTGGTTCAAAAGTCACTATAGAATGAAGCAGAAATACCAAGTGCCAAGCATCATATACAAAGCAAAAACCCAAAGCTTGTTGAGTGTAAACTTGCAAATGGTACAAAGATAATTTGCAAGAAGGTTAAGTTGAAGAGGTATCAAATGTTTAAGTAACTGGTATGCTGTGATGGGTCAGCCTCATCATCTGAGGACAACCTCTAGATGTCTTGCAGCTGTGTACCATGAAGGCCTGCAAGCTTCTGAAAGGCTGTTTAATAAAAATACTGAGGCCTGCCAGACTTCCATGCTGTTTAACTTGACTTTGTTGAAGAAGGAATCCAGGCTCCCAGATTTCATGGTAAATCTTCCACTCTACAAGTGGAAATCTGCATTATATATGTCTACCAGTTTCAGAAATGGGTACCAAAAACACTATGTTCCCTTTATTATTTTATTTAGAAAGCCAGAAAATATACACTAAGGTTTTTGTATCTACACCTGCAGATAATTTTGTTCACTGAACTCACAAAATAGCTGTGACTAGTTCAGAAAAAGGCTAACAGTACATCACAGATGGAGTCTCCAAAGTTGCACCTGCTATAGTTGTATTAGGAATGTGAAGCTTAGTGCTGGAGAGCCTTCAAACTAAACCTAAAGTAATCCTGTTACTAGTGTTATGATACACCTGGTTTGGCCACCTGCATTTGAAGGAAATGCACCAACCAGGTTGAAGTTTCAGCTAGCCCAATCAAACTCTAAACTTGCCATCAAGAGGATGTTATTTTTCACTAGATAACTATATTGTGAAAATGCTTGATGAACTGAACTAAAAGTAAGTAAACACCAAGGAATGACCTCATTTGTCTATTGCCATCTGGATGGCAAGTACAGTGCCATAAATTACTCCCAGTTTTGGACATCTGCCCTCTTCAACCTCAGCCAATAGTAAAATTCTGCAACAGCATAATACTGAATCAAAGCAGTAACAATATTTTGCATCATATTTGTTCGCTTGATGTTATGATTATGTGACTTCAAAATCACCTTTGAAATGTGTCAAAAATTAATCTAGAGAATTGAAGCCCTAAAAAAAAAATAATAATAATAATGCTGAGCACCCACCGTTTCCTCAAAGGATAAACTCGTAAAACCCTAAGCAGGACCAGTGGTAGAAGCATGAATGACTGCATGAAAATACAGAGCTTGGACAGCAGGAATGGAAGTCAAAGCTGTAAAGAAGCAATGGTTTGTGCATTAGTCAATATAAGATATTCTTACCTTTTCTCCTTTAACTCCACTGCAATCACATTTGGTTAGAGATGTACATCCATGGCAAGCCTTTAAAGATACAAGAAAAGATTACATGTTTTGAGTCACTGTAAGGTAACATCAGGTCTGCAATACTACTACAGAAGTTACAAAGTAGGTCACCTAGCCCTTATACACATGTTCAAAGCATACACAGTCTACTGGAAGCTTCATTAACTTTATTAAGAGACTTATGCTTTTACATGTTAGTTTCCTTAGCAATTTTATGTTTATTTTATATTTCATTATATTTTTAGATCTACTCTCAAATAATATTTACCCTAGCAAAGTAAAAATGCAACACCCATGACCAAAGAACTTTAACACAGCTTCTTCAGCACTTATCACCACACAGACAGCACCCAATTTATAACTCTCACCAGTAGATGTCAGGTTTTGAACAAGAGTTTAACCAATCCTTACTAATGGTAGATACTGGAAAGATACTTGGTACCTAATTAATTCACACCTCCACAGCACAATTACTCAGAAGAGGTTTCAAAAAAACAAACAAAAAAAAACCATCAAGATGTCATCTAGTCATATTCACACTCTACCAAGCATGACAAGTCAGCTAAAACGGTCCCCCACATAATGGGGAGACATGAGGGTCTGAGAGGGATGGAGGGTCAGAGGAAGGAGTTAAGGAATTCGATTACAAAGATGATTCAAGCTAGAAAAGTTATTGATATCACATCTCTGTTTAAATTCTCCCCAATTTCAGCATATAATACTCACTACCGTTCTATGTTGATTTCAGAAGTGAGCAGACTGGTGTGCTTAAAAAAAAGTGAGATTTATGGAGAAAGCAAAACTTTATAGTGTACATAAGACAGTAAACATTTCCAAGCCTCTTAACAGTTAAAAACCATGACCAGCATTAGAAGATATACTGCCCCAAATACCTGAGGATTTAATCTGTTCTGAGGACACATGTAGTATCACATCTACAATAAATCACAGCACATCATTAACAGCTGAAAAAGCTGAAGGTTTGGGCTTCTCCCCTCAACCTCAAATAACCTGCAAGGAACAGTATGTACAGACAAAGTTTCAGCTGAGCAGGAGACGAGTCAGTTTGCCAGTTCTCAGTACACCCACACACCAGCTATAGCCCTCATTACCACAGAGACATGACCCATCACCTACCTGGCATTACTAACATCCTGGCTCTTAGCCTAAACACACTACCAAACATCAGAATGAAGACACCAAAGTAGCTTAGTTCACCTGAAGCTACAGAAACCCAGGATAAATAAAGTATCCTGTTCCACAAGGTGCAGCTTTCTGTGTTGCAATAGTGCCACACAACACAGCTAGGGCACAGCTCCAGATTTTCAGCTTTTCTAATTGGTTCCTTGATTTGATGTACACAGAAACTCAAAATTCTCAGCTATCAGATTATTCAGCTAAAGTGAAGGTGAAATTTAGTAGCCAGGTTAGGTTTTTAAAGATCAGACTGGACCCTTAATAATGTGGCCTGACCTCATCACTGACTCCACTTGAAGCAGAGTGATGCACTCCTGATGTCCCCTTCCAGCCCAAGTGACCTTCTGAATTCAGTATCAGATCCTTGCTACTTTCAGAGGTGTATTTTAAATAGCAAGTTCAATTTAAACAAGTTTTAGGATTAATCTTGCTCCATTTAAGAGATTAACCTTAGTTATACGTAATACTCTCCTGCCTCACAAAACTAAGAGAAAGAAAGAGCAAGTACTTATCTCACTGTGCAGCAGTGCCAATTTCCTATTGCAAGGAGATCACACAGATCTACTTGAAGGTCTCTGCTGTCTCCAAGACAGGGGAAAAAATAAATCATTAGTCATTAAGAATATTAAGCTACACAGTGGTAAAACAATCTAAAACAATGCACCATCTCAATGGCACAGAGCATGAGGAAAATTCATTTAGGTTAAGGAACACAAGAGATTCATTTAGTCCTCCTCTTACATTTCAAAAAATGTTTCCTACAGAAATTTTCCTGAGTTTTCAGGTAAAAGAAAATAGTTGGGCTGAATAGGGAAAGAATTTAAAAGGAGAAGGAACAATGCGGCCCCTTCACAAAACAAGATACTTGTAAAATTTTGTAAAGTTTTCAGACAAACTCAGAAGAGCCTCTGCCCTCTGCCACTGACTCTATAAAGAAAAGCAGAGAACTGTATCACTAGTGCTAACTCATCTTCAGCACCAATCCCACCAGTGTGACAACTGCATGCAGCAGATACAATACAGAAGGGATCACTTGAAGCAGAGCTGCTCCAAGCAGGTTGCACAGGACCATGTCCAGCTGTACCTTGAGTAGTTCCAGTAGTGGAGATCCCACAGCCTCTCTAGGCCCTGACCACGGGCTGGCTGCCTTCATGAAGAGCACCCCCCAAAATCTCACCAGTCCCTCACGATGCACAGCCACTATGCAGGGTAAAAGGAGTCTTTACTGTACCCTCCCCTAAGTAGCATGAGAACAACCACAAGATTTTCCCCTTCCCTTAAGCTTTTTTTTCCTGGGAGGAAGGAAAAGGATTTTCCCAGTACCTTCCCAAACCTCTTGGGTAACAGCCTCTCAAATCTGGGTATCCCAAAGCAAACTGATCTTTAAATCAGTGCAGTTACGATAAAGGGCTATATCTGTGCTGATTTTGATCTTTACAGAGCTGACAAAGTACATATCTTCCTTGCAAACACAGGCAATAAATATCTGTGCACATGATACCAAAACACAGAGTGTACCCCTTCCAGTATTATGGCACTAAAGACTTTTTTATTACTGTGTAAAGTATTTTTAAGTGCTTCTCTCCTTAATCCCATTTTTAAAGTGAATTAATCAATACAGCTCTTACCATAAATCATAACTTAAAAACACTACAAAAGCTGTGACTGTCTTCCAAAATCATTTATATTTTCGGACTGGATTCCTTACACTTTGAGGAGCCTCTTAACTTTGGCAATTATCCCATCTCAAAGTGTACTCACTGAACACTTTTTGATAGATTGCTTTGCATATCCAGCTCAGATGTTTTACTTGCAGGAAGGGAAAATGTCTTTCCCAGACAGAAGTAACAGGAGGCTGAACGAAGTCAGTAATCAGCAAGCTCTCCCCACTCCCTCACTGTAAGCAAACAGCAGCAGCTTTTGGCTTAAATCCTGGAAAGATCTCTTTACCCACAAGCTTATCAAGAATCACTCCCTCACCAGAGTCAGTTATCTCTCTGTACAAAAGTAGTAGTTTGGTAGACTGTGTTTTTTAATCTGCATTAATTATTCTACACTACATTAAGGTTTTTGAACTGAACAGTTGAGAGAAAAAATCCCTGAGAATTTGTCCTCTATTGAGACTGACTCATTCCACTTCTGGGTCATACAGCAATATAACAAAAAATCAAGTCAAAAGTGTTAGCAGTGTAAAACAAAACAAGGCAAAGCACTCAAGAGCTCAGTGATCTGCTCTAAATGAGAAATTGCTTCTTGTTTAGACTCTTTCATAGTCTCAAGGCCTTCTTTCCTCAGGAAAGCAGGCTCAAGAACTGTGCTACAGGAGAACATGTACCGCATAACAAGCCAGTACAAGTTTGAAAGCAACTCAGCAGAAAGAGACTTCTGATATCACAGATTTAATTATGTTCCTCACATGAATGCAAAATACCTAAATAAATGAATGAGTGAATCCAGGCTGCATACTATGAGTACCAGTGCCTGAAATCTCTCTTTCATATAAGCAGTATGTTTGAGGAGAGCAGATATGATTACTACAACATTGAAATCCTAAAAAAGCCTACATTAAGGCCAAGGTTTAGATCTACTAAACTACTACCAGCAGTTTGCTGCGTTAGAGCTTAACCATCACCAGTTCAGGCAACTGAGTGGCTTTGTTTTCAGGCATCACACTTCAGTGGAACTCAGAAGTTACTTTGGTCTATTTGTTACAAGTTAGAGAAAGTGAGCAAGTCTTCTACGAGGCAGCAGCTCGAATCCTTGCTCTGGTCAATACGATGCACGTAGACCTTATGTGAAAGGGAAGGTAATAAAATCTTGGCTGGAATAGTGAGCTAGGGCTTGATCATAAGGAGTGAGTCACGTGATCTTCACAACAATTAAAATCTTTTCACTTTTGGCTACAGGAGGATGGACAGGGAATGGATGCAGCTTGTAAGAAATGCCTGAAGCAGTGGAGATTTGCTTCTTTCTGATTGCTTACCCATCGACAGCCCCCTCACCATCACCCACCACATACCTGTAAGGATGGACTCACTATCACTTCCATTATCTTTGCTGTTATAGTGCATAGCAAGATATAATGAAGGGCTCTAATTAATCTAGTCAAGTTTAGCTAATCCTTTCATTGGATTTTCCTGACAGCTTCTACCCCATTGAACCAGTGTGTGGAAAGCAAGTTCTTTTCATTAGTATATAAAAGGAAGGATGGTATTGGTTTTCTGGTCAAAGGATAATTCTTCCAGAACAAGCTTGGTCTTTTGTGCCTTACATGAACTGAGGAAAACTGCTTTATGCCATCAACAGAATGGGGTGGAGGTTTTTAATTTTTCTTTAAATTGACTTAGGCTTCAAATGTCTAAGTTTGCTAAGTCAATTCTTACTCTTGGCCACGTTTGTAACAGACAGCTCAGTGAAATGAATGAGCTTAAGTTATCCTCAAGATTTGTTTTGGATGGAAACCTCCACTAAACATTAGGTACACTGCTCTCTTTTCCACCAGGCCTAGAGATGTTAGTTACAAGGCAACTTCAGCACACCCCACTCCTCCCCACCTCCCATTCACAGCCACATCAGCCAAAACATTTCAGAGAGTAAAAGAAACAAACACACACAAGGTAGATAAATGTTATTCCTGGAAAGAACAGCAGCTTGGGACTTCCTAAAACTGTAGTCAATAAAAGATTTTCCTAAGAATAAGTTCATAAAAGTTATAGAGGACTGGTTAAACGTTCAGATCAATTAATCTGCTCATAGGCAATCAGAATCCAAGTAATAGCACAGCTAATCAACACTGTAACTACTGCTGCGGATTGTTGAGCTTTGGAAGTGAGCTACCACTACATACACCCTGCTGCAGGAAAGTAAGTTATTTGGCAGCAGGGGGAGGAAGTGGTTGTAGGGCATATCTAAAAACCATCAAGGTGAAGTATGCATTATTTAAGTAATGCATTAGTACTTCAACATACCATTATTTAACAATATTTTAATGCTCTTTCCACTGTAAAAATTAGAGATGAAGAGGGATGATGCTGGTCACTTAACAGAACTTGAAACCTGTGCATTAGTCAAGAGAATAAGGTGCAACTTCTTAAAGAAGCACAGGTAAAGAATCAATAAGGTGCATTCGTAAACAATTAAAAGTGCTCTGACATGACCAACACTGCTCACAAATGAATTCTCAATCTAGATCTCACCAAACAGTTGGAGAAGAGAAAGAAAAAGCTGTGAATATTTACAAATGGACTAGTTCCTTTGCTCCAGCATCCTCTTTACATATTCTTTTATAAAGAATGAACGCCCTGTGTGATACCCCTTCACTCCTAAAACAGCACTGCAGCACTACTTCACCTATCTGGAAGCACAGCTTCTATCAATAGACTGCATATTCTCTCCTGACAACTCAGTTCTGGTGGCAGCAAGAGGTCAAGCAAGAGTTGCAAATAGATAATGAGCACCCACTGCTTTTAGGTGCTGTGCTGCCCTGCAACACACTAAGCCTTTTCTCACCATTCAGAGGAGCCTCTGCATGCAACATCTATTTGTGCATGAGATTAACATGCCCAAGCCAGCTTCATAAGCAGGTGCCCTGAAGAGAGCCATGGTTACCTGACATCACTGCACTGTAAGCCCCCTTGCAGGTGAGAAGAGCCCTCCAGCGGCAAAGGGAGGCACAGAAATCACTGAAATGAAATTCTGCCTAGGAAAAATTGGCCAACATTTTAAAGCAAATTTAAAAGTCTACAACCCACTTGGATCACAGGAGCATACTCAACCATGGATCTCCCACTGGTGAAGGAGTAGTTGAGAGAGCAGGCAGCAAAAGCTACATAAACAGATGATATGCCCTGAAGCAGCAGGTGCAGTTTATCTCCTGTGTTTGCACATTCCCACATTACTTGAGTGGGAATGTGCAAGCACAATTCCCGAAACAAGCACAACTTTTGTTAGTTTGGTTTTAAAAGACCTCCATAATGGGCAAAGAAAGAACCAGCCACAAATCCACTCAAAAGCAACTCAACTTGGACAGCTCCCATACAGCACAAACACATGAGGATTCACTCCTTTAGCTGTTCTTGAACCTGAGAAATAATCACAATTGTACTCCATATGTGCAAGAAAGTATGCAAACAACAGAGATGTTCCTGCAAGGCTGGTGTGTCTGCACGTCATTGCACTACCTGCAGTGGGTTTCAGTCTTCAGCTGCTCAGGTAATCAGTGCGCATATTAACAACTATAATTGCAACTTCAGGATGGACACAACACAAAGTTCTTCAGGCTTTATTCTTCCCCTTCCTTCCGACGGTTGCAAAAAGCACATGCTCCTCATAATAACTCCCACACTGATCATTCAGCAGCCTCAGTTTCAGTCCTCTTGCTCCAATATTTGCCAGCAAAACACAACTAGCTATTCTTCTTAGCAAGCTAACCAGGTAGTAAAAATTAATAGTACAACTACCTTTAGAGAGCAAAGAAAAGAAAGAACTGAATAGAACACTGTCTTGCATTCTGACAGCCATATCAGGTCACAGAGCTCATGGTCAAAAGAACAAAAGGAACACCAAATCCCTCAGGTTCTCACCCAGCATGCCTCATCCTCACAAGCTTTTTGAGAGCCGCAGAGAACTTGGAGAAACTATGTAAGCGTTATTAGACTAAAATCCATGGTTTTGAAGTCTTCTACTCCAGGAAAAAGTGACACAGGACTTCACAATTGACCAATACTATACCTACACACATACAGGAAAATAATTCTATTTCCTGGAACTGCTAGAATACCCAGATTAGCTCAGGTGCACACAGCTGTAATAGCCAAGAATCAGCTTCACAGCATCTTGCAGTTAGCCAGATTGCTGTACTAACTACGCATTTTCACATGGATCCCACTGCCTTACCATCTGCCTTCGGTCATGACTTAAAGTTGGTAGAAATTTTCACAGAAGATACCGCAACTACTTGTTAAACAACTGTGAGAACTGTTCCTAGAAAGAAGCTTACATGCAACAAGACAAGTTGTGCATCTCACACAGCCTATATTTATAATGGAAGAGGAACTCGGCCTTGACACTGTACAAAGACAAGCTAACCTAGATTTTGGTGGTGCTCCTGGAGAATGTGTATTTATTAGCCACGTAACAAGACACCTGCACACTTATCTAGCTAAAGATTTGCTGCTCAACCAGGTCAAAGATTCCACCATTTATCTGCAGCAAGTATAGCTTTCCTTTCACTTGCCTGGACATGAATATAACTGAGAAAGAAAAGGTTGTGTGGGAATTAGACAAGCAGAGTTAACGCTGCTTTTGTGAGTTCTAATTTCTAGATACGTGCTCTTTGGGCTTAACAAGAGTACAAGTTTCCAGATCAAAAGTTTATTGCTGTCTGTGCAAGTCAGTTACAGCAGCACAAGCCACTGTGGTTCCAGATTTCAGACGGTCACTCTTTTCTCATTGTATTGCATGAGGGCTGCTCTGAAAGTAATGCCTCACATTTTACAATGTTTGCTCACATTATGAGGGGCAGATGTTGGTGGGAAGACAGTAGAGGCTGAGCCCTCCCACCCATGTCCCACTAAATTTTTTTTCTGTGTGAGAGATGGCAGCAGAAGGGCAGTCTGACAGAATGGCATCTGACATGGAAGTGTGGATGAAGCAAAGGGGTGGAACTGAACTCCTCCATGAGGAAAAATGGCACCCACTGACATTCATCAGTGCTTGCTGAATGGAAAGCAAACAGTGGATGTGAGCACAGTGAGGGGTGGGCAGTGTGTTTCAGCAGTGGTGACGACAACAAGAAAGACAAGCCATGTTCTGGGCAGCCATGCACAGCAGTCACACCATGAAATGAAGAGAGTTTCAACCAACTCAACTGGACAAATTAGTGGATAACAACTAAGGAACTGTGTACAGAGCTGAATATCGGCTTCAGTGCACTGGAAACAATAGTGACAATTTTGGAATACCACAGTTTGTGCCTGGTGGATCCCATGAATGCTTATGCCAGAACAGAACACCATATGCATGTTGGTCTGGGCCTACTGAACCAATATGAGATGAAGATGACAGTTTCTTGGATTGCACCGTTACCAGTGACAAGATGTCATATAGCACTAAGAGCAGCACGAAAATGGCAGTCCACAGGGGCAGCAATGTGTGAATTATCCATCGAAGAAAAAGTTCAAGGCACAGCTCTCAGCAGGTTAAATGACATGCGCCATATCTTGGGATAAGAAAGGGGTGATCCTTCTGGATTTCCTATAACCCAGACAAACCATCAACCCTGACCCAATACAAGCTTGAACTTCCTGGGCCAGGCCAGACAAGACAATCTTTCTCTTGCAGCATGGTAATGCCAGGCCCCACACGTGCTTGGAGACCACAGAGCACATCACTATTCTTGGCTGGACTGTCCTACCACAGCCACCACATAATCCAGACTTGGCACTTTTTGACTTTCATCTTTTTGGGCCAATGAAAGACAGACTGCATGGACAACATTTTCCTAGCAATGACACCATCATAGCAGCTTTGAAACTGCAGGTCTCCTCCACTGGTGTAATTTCCACAAATGCAGCATGCAGGTTGTTATTTATCACTAGTGAAAATGCACAGCTAATGGTGGTGACCATGTTGAAAAACAGCGCTTCATAGCTGAAAATTTCCTCTACCAAACAGTTATCGAGCTCTTTGTACCTGCTGTAGTTTCCATGGAAATAAATAGGTAACATTACTTTTTGAGCAACCCATGTACTTACAAGCAGTAACATTTCTAAAGCAAAATCTGAATTTGAAGTGCATCGTTACACACCCCATTAAGTAATCATTTCCCTCAATTTACCTAGCTAAAAGTAGCAAGACAGTAAGCATCTTGGTCTAAACCTAAGAGTCAAAGTGCATGTTTGTAGAAGTTATTGACCAACTTTTTTAAATTAAGGAAACTTCTGACGCGTAACCTAACCCGTTATACCTCAAGGCACCATCTCCCTTTGAAGCCTGCACAATACAAGGTCTGTTCAGACTTGCAGAGAAAGTTTTTAAGCGCAGTAGTCATAGTTCTGGGCCACTGTGAATGAGAACATGAGAGAGGGAGGTTAACTACATTGATACATCTGATGCTCCACAACCCTCCTTCCTCCTCCTAAAGGGCAGTATTAGGTTTGTTGGCTATTTAGATATCCAAACGTTCACATTTTTCTTTGCTGCTTTGAAAGCACCAGTAGTGACATGCATGAATTGTCACCGTAAGTCTCTAGTTAAAACAACAGCAGTATTTCCAGCATAAGAGCTCTTTTTAGACCAGCTGACAATTTAAACAAAAGCTACAGACAGCTTTCAGACTTCACCTATTCACTGAACTCATGCCCGAAGCTTGTTTAATCTTCATCTAACCTCAAATCACAACTATTTGCCCATGAAGATTTTTCTTCCCTGTAAGCCTGAGACCAGAAGAAAACAATTTCTCTCATTTACTGGAAGCTCCCACAGAAGGTTCAGTGAAGAGATCTATGGAATCACATACCTACAGTTTGGTTGGGCAAGTGACCTGCCACACAGAAGCTGCTACTGCAGCACAAAAGACAGCCATCAGCAAAGAGGAATTGAAGAGCAGGCTAATCAAATGCCTGTTCTAGGAACAGACAAAAACTTGCAAAGGATTCATCTCTAGCAAAACACAGAAGGGCTGCAAGTCAGCAGGAAGAAGCTTGCACTGAAAGTCTTGACCCTCTCAGAAGTTAAGGCTTTCTACCCCCTTTTTTTTTTTTTAAAGAAAAAAAGAAGGTGAAAGCAATGGGCCGATACGCAGAGCTCAGCCCTGGGGCATCACAGTGCAACAGATTCTGTGTGTCAGCTTCCACAACCAAAGATGAGGACAAAACACAAACCAATCAGTTCCCACTTTTGCTGCCTTTCTCCATGCTTAGCTAAGAACTGCCAGGGACATGCAGAAACTTCAGTGAGGAACTTCTGAGGAACAGAGCTAGCACTTGCAACTCCCAGGAGCTCATTTTCATTCTCTGCAGAGCACTCCATCTTAGAAAATTATAGCTGCCTCTCTGCTTTAATGAGTGCTGCCAACCTCACACTAAACTGCAAGCAAGCAAATGGACAGGGCTGGTTCTCACCACTTCAGAACTCTTGTACTACTGCGGCCTATGAGACTCTTGCAGCATGTGGGACACACAAGAAGAAAAATAATCACAAAACTCGAAGTTGAAACTGAAGGCACCTGAAAAACAAAATACTTTCATGTCAAGTCTCTGAACATCTCAGCATCATGCTGTACCAGTTTGCAGAACTGTCCTCAGATGGCAGCTCATGGTAAGTATGATCTTTATGCTGCCACCCATAGGCTGTATCTTACAAGGATGTATGTTTAGGTTTGGCAAGCATCCCACTAATTAACAGTGCAAGCAGAGAAATTAATGTAAGCTACCAGATTGTTTTTTCAGACCACTTTACCTTCAAGTTCACAAATCCATGGGTACCCTACATAGACTCCTCTTTTCAGCATACACTGCAGATCCATGGAACCCCTCCCTCATCAATCACCCAGGTTGGAAAAGGCCCTAAAGATCAGAGAGGGCACCAATAGAAGAACACACACCATAGACAAAGTAACTCCTTGACTTTAAAGTCGTGTAATAACAGGAGGCTTTGTGAATCAGTAGAGAACATTCTCATACCACCTTTACAGGTAGATCACACTTTGCTACCATGAATTTCAGGTTCAGTTGCTGAAATCAGACTTTTCCAGAAGCAATCTATGTGAAAAGCGTTAGAACAGACCTAGAATATTTTAATATCTGATTTACGCGCATTTACTTTGTTTTAATTCCTCATACAAACCAGGAGATATTATTTCACTGCAAATAGCTTTATAATGATAGCACCACAGCTAGAACTTGAAGTTGTGCATTGATACACAGGGAAAGTTTTTGAGTGTGAACACAGCGTGGGGAAATGCCCACAGTTTGTAAGAGATTAACACAGCACTGCAGTTCTGTTGGCTTAGTCATACCATGAAAGCTTGCATCAAGCCATCCTCTAGCTTACATACAGGCAAGCACACTGCAGACTAGAGGAATGGTTTGTTCTCAGCATGCCTTCATCTCTGCTGCCCACTTATTTATCTGCAGTGCTTGCACTCAGACACAAACAGTAAGCACCTGCCATTCAGACAGCAGCAATATACAGTAAGCTGCTTTACTTTCAGAAATCTCAGTTTTATTTGAATTTTACATACAAGTCTCTAATCACTAACCTCTAGAGGCTTCCTGATTTTTTCCAGATGCAAATAAAAGGTGCCTTATGGCATTCATTACAGGTTATGATTTACTAGCCATTTAGGACCTTTCTCAAGTGACAGGTGTTTGATGTTTCCACTCTCTACAACCATGTCCAAATGTAACACAAACCTAGACCTGTCTGTCAGCTGGGCTTGTAAGCCTCAGATATGCTCGCAGGCCAAGTAGTTCAGTCAGAACACCTTTCATTCTGGCAGCCTGTTTACAACCCTTTCCTGGTTAAGGAAATAGGATAATTTCCCAGAACATGTCCTGCTCCTCACCTTTATCCACACGACATGCAATAGAGGAAGCATCAGTCCCTTAGCAGACATCCCCCATTTGACACTGAGAAGTGCACCTTCACGTGCATGAAGCAGACCACACAAGAATAAAACTCCACTTCTTCCTCTGAGAAACTAAAGTAAATAGAACAGCATTTCAGATTAACCCAACTACCTCTCTGTGGTCTGTTTTGAAACTACAGAAGGCACTAAACTACAGATTAAGCAAGTATAGATGTTGAAAAAAATAGAGGTTTTGCACAGCAATGCTGTGTTGAGATGTTATCTGCAAAAAGTACACACCCTCTTAACTGTCAGAACAAGACTTAACTCAACTTAAAGCTTGGTAGATGTCTGGGGAATTTTCTCCATTCTCTTTTATTTCTTGGACCAAGTATCATAGCTCCAAGGTTCTCCTAGTGAGAGCTGTTTTATCATGTGTTTATGCCTGTAGCATCACCATACTCTACATGCACATTTCATTACCTGAAGACACTATGGTCAGCGGTTTCTCTGTATTGTTTAATATAGATCAAAAACCACCCTCCAGCCTCAGGTAATCAAAGCTGAAAAATTAAGTGGCCCTGGAAAGAGCCAATTTATACAAGGAAGCAGTGAACTGAGAGCAATTGTCCCAGTCCTGTAAGTCAGGGGCACCTCCTTCCAAATGAAAAGAACATCAGGAGCTGGTGAGTTGGGAAGTCCCTTTCTTTTATCCACACAGGTTCAGACATCCCTAAAGCTGATCAAAGTAGGAGGTATTTAATGGGAATTAGATGCTTGCTGGGGAACTCACTCACAACTTCAGCACTTGAAGAGTAGGATACTGCAGATCTCAACGCTGGGCTCCTCAGCTCATTTTCTAATGCACTAGGCACGTGCAAACACCAGCTCAGGGTCACATTAGACCATCTGTCACTTCAACTGCAGGGACGAAAATTAAGCTACATCTTGATATGATAAAGAGAGCCTACAGTAATAGAGAATCAAAACAGTGATCTCCCAGAGTATTTAACAGGGCCCAAAAAAGAAAAAGTGCGCTTTAATCTATTTTATTGCCTTTAAAGAGATAAGAAAGACAGCTTCAGGCTAGCACTATTAGGGTAGTCTATCTCGGCACACATAAGGTTTTGGAATTAGATATTCAAATTTGATTAGAAGTTGATTTCATTCCCCTGTACTTGGGAAACTACATGTAGAGACTATACATCACATTATCAGGAGAATCATTACGTTTGGTTTTAACTGATCATCACTAAGCAGAAAGCATGCCCAGGGAATAACCACACTTGTCAAAGCCTTGCTACATTAAAAAAAATACATTTTGAACCTGTGCCAAGAAACAAGCTAGAAGGACCAGAGATAAGATCTTAACAAAAAGCCTTGAAAATCAACAAGTTTTTCGAGGAATTACATGGTATCACCAGCAGGAAAAGCAAAATAAATCTGATCAATGCTAGAAGGAGTGCAGAGGAAAGAAAACACTTTAGATTTTTATTTCAAGCAGTTACTGATGTTTCCTCCTTTATAATTTCTTCTGTTCTTAGCCTCTACTTTTCCCCTGCCCTCCCCTAACAGTGGAGAAGATAACTTTATAACAATGGAGTATTCATCAAAAGAGATGCAATCAGAAAAACAATTTAGTAGAGGCACGCTGCACATATACAAAACATACCAGACAGAGCCTCACTGAAAACAAGATGACATGTGTAGCCCAAATATTCCTTGTCAAAATACTCAGAGGGATAGCATCCTCTTAAAACCTACGAGCAAAGTGTTACTATCAATAGATGTTGTGTAAATAGCTTAGTATTATTTACCTGGGAAGAGATGAAGCTTTCAGAAGCAGTATTGAGCTTCTCCTTGTTTTAACAAGGAAATTAAAGTTGCTGCTTTCTCCATCAATTGGTTTCATTTACAGTCACCCTCTGGAGGTAACTCGGGACAAGTTAAGAACTCCCGAAGTACCTGGTTAAGGAGACTAACTGTGTTTCTAAAGAGAGCAGTAAGCTGCCTTCTTTAAAGTGCTGCATTAAAGTACTGCCAGTTTCAAAAAAGTGCAAGCAGGCCAAGAGAGAACACACGTTGCTTCTGCACCCTCAACTCAAGCCTTCCTAAAACACAAGTTGTGGTCCACAGTGAAGTTTGGAAGGAATAAGAAAAGCCACTGGCATTTGCCCACATTCCAAAAGTCACTTTCTCTAAGGGAAAGTATTCCCTGAAGCACTCTTTCAGGGAGGATACCAACTCCCACAAGGGCTATTTGGACATACTCCAAAAAATAATCTGCTGCAAGTTTGTGATACATGCTCTGCATCTGCAGTAACTAGTGGATTAATTACAAGCACTAAATATGGAGTATTTTCAGAGTTCTAGCTGTATGCCTGCAGTAAGCAAGGTTTGGAACAGCAGATGCTGTTGTAGTGTCCTTTTAGACTGCAACTATGGAAATAAACAGAACTTTGAAGGCAGCACAGGTCTCTAAGGATTGAAAGAGCTACCAAGACTCAGCTGCAGCTTATTCAAATAGACCTCAGACATTTGATTAGTATCAGCCACTACAGCAGGAGAAAATAAGTTCTCAATCCAAAGCCAGGAGCCAAAAAAATTACATAAGTTTCTTCAAATATTATGATCTTTTGCCTACAGGTACTCATTGGATGGAAGTTCTCTTCAAGAGAACATCATGGTTCTTAGAGGCAAGGAATTAAAGCTTCTCAGGCAGCATGTTTACAGTGACCAATGAAAAGTGATGTTCATACTGCTATTACACAGCTGCAACTCAAGAGCAGCAGAATACTGCATGACTATGACTGGAGATTTTTTCCACATATTTCATTACTGGTTTGTAACCATTAGCCCTCAGAAACCAGTCTTAATATCTAACCATCCACCTTCTCTATTGACCTCCAAGCCTCCCAATTGGCAAGAATAGCCATCTTTGCTACAGTTCAGTACCAGTGTTTAAAGAACTTAAGTATTTGTCTGTAGTATGTTCCTGAATAGCACCAAAAAGCTTAAGGGCTTGCTTGCTGCTTCAAGCAGCCTTCTATCAAACATATTAACCTACACCACTTCGCTATCAAAAAGGAAGTCTCTGAAAAGCTTCAAGGAAATTTAGAACAATAAACCTACAGCAACCCAGCATCTTGTTAAACACTCATTAATAAAGAGAAAAAAGGAAAAAAACCTGTTTTCATCAAAGCCTAAGTGACCTCACTGCGCCTCCAGTTATTCCCACAGTATATGAGCAATCAGAGGTCACTTAAGCAGTCAGAGTACCAGTCTAACAGCAGTCACTCTGAGGTGCAGCATGTGCTGTTCTAAGCATACACTTTCTGAGCAAGGCTACGCCCATCAGTGAGACTTTCCTCATTCAAACCTAGAGACACAGCACACACTTCCTAGGATCTAAAATACAAAATCCAAGATGTGCAGCTTCTCTCATCCTCTCCACATTTTCTCCATGATATGTTTTAATGTGCAGGGATTAAAAAAATTAGAAAAAGCAATGGCTTTGCAGAAACTTTCATTCCCATGCCTGAATACACAGTACCTGAATGAAGAGAGAGAGAGGCATAGTCAAACAAATTCCTGCCTTTCAGATCATTAAGAAAGCCTCCCTTTTCCTTTTGGGGTTCAATAGAGAGAAACTTTTAGACTAACTCAGAATAAGTATTTTCTCTAAGTCAAAGGTTAACGCGTGCTGTCAGTCTGTGTAACAGGTTCATTCAGAGCAAGCTGAATCACAAAGTTGCCATCTCAAATAGAATTTAAAAAGTTTTAAACTGAGCACATCAGCTCCATCACCCAGATACTGCTCTGCAGTGGCACTTCTCCTCAGGAGATCATCTCATCTGGGATCTGACAGCACATCTAGCCCTGCCTGCACATTACATTAGTTATCACTGCTTTATGTAAAGCTGTTTAATTGTGGTTTTTAATAACTGCTACTTGAATTCAAGGTGTATAAAGGGCACAGTTCTTTGCCCACAGTGGTCGTTCTCCTCCATCGGAAATCTGCATGATTTCAGTGCTTAAATAGCAATATTTGCTTCTGAACAATTAACACTGTATTTAGTAAGCACACACTGATACTGGACAGTTGAGATAGGTCTGTCTTAACATAAAACTAATCTTCTTTGCTAGTCCACGCAGGGAAAAAAAAAAAGAATCAAAAGCATGTGTTTAACTAATTCTTGCTTAATCTTGATAGCTTTCTACAATAACTAATGCTTGTTACTTTTTTCACCAAGGACATGGGATTTACAGGGTAATTAAGGGCCAGAAGAGAAAAGGGAATAAAATTAACTACTATGAAAGAAGTGTCAAAGTCTATAGTAATATCCAGAGTAGTGAAGAAATAAGTTCTGTATGTATAATCAAAACCATTACTCTTTAGTTGCCTGGTTTGATTAGAAAACGTAGGTAAAAAGAACTTATCTACTGAGAAAACAGCAAAAACACTGCTGAGGACAGAGAAGCAGTGGCTTTATGTTACTTGGGTATGTACTCAGAACTATTCCTCCACACACAGAAGTGAGAAATACTGCCTGAAAGTGTTTGCACTGCTGTAAAGTTAATTTGTCTAGCAATAGGTAGGTCTTAAAGTACAGCCAACGTGTCTACAGCCAAATGAAGAAACCCAGCCAGCACTGGTCTCTTTTTACACATCCCTGGATTCCAAAATTACATTTTTGTACCCCATTTTATAGTAGCATGCAAATTAAGAACAAAGGATTACATCCTTTTAGGATAAGACAACAATAGAAACCTCCCAGTATAAAAACAGCATAAAGAAGTTTGTAACAGAAAGGGAAAAAAGGTTGCTAGCCTATAGAATTATCAGCAAGCAAAGAACCCCACCCTCCTCCTGGGTGAATTACAGAGACCCTTAATCAAGGAGCAAAGCAACAGCACAGGAAGAAATGGATAACCCTCCAAGAAGAGAAGCTGGAAAAGAAACCCAAGTAACTGATTATTCCAGACACTGTGCTAATGACTTGAAACACTAGTTCCACTGAAAAGTCATCATTGTTATCAAGTGCTAGGTGATTTCCTTCCTTAAGTTTCAAGTTGTAAAGGAAACTCATTTATCTTATTTCCTCCTGTTCACAGAAAAATGCACATCATGCTTACATGTATTAAAATACAACATACCAATGAAAATTACCAGTGCTCATGCTTACACAAGCCTAATTTCTGTTTGAGAAGGTGTTAGATGAACAGAAGGTCTTCATTTCCCAGCCATAACTACCAGTTACAGATAGTACACTGCTAATATAGGCTATAAAACAAAATACGACACCTCTGATATCATCTACAAAATTCTTTCCTTCCACTCCATGCTGCCAACACTTTAAGGTACTTGAAGTTCCTGAAAGTCTAAGTAGAAACAGGAGTCAGTCAAAAACAGCAAGAAACTCCCCCTCCCAGCACTGATATTCAAGCCTCACTGCTTTTCTCTCAGTGTAAGCTTTGGCACATAGCTTCACTTTATCACTACAGTTGCCAAATAAAGCCAATTTTTATGTTCAGCACATTAAGGTTCTTGTATTTTTGTCTAGTCCAGTAGCCATGCAAGAAGATGGTTAGTTCAACTGAAGATTAAGCTAGCTGTGTAGTTCTGCTTAATTTTCTAACTACTTAAAATACTATAACTTGAGTGAGACTCAGCAGTCACTTACCTCTCCAGTTCCTGGAACAAGCAGTCAAAAGACCTCCAGCAAGCTTCACCCTCCTCACAATGTTCTCTACCATCTCAGTCTCTTAAACAAAACCATTCCAACGTAGCTCTGCTGACTATTGGCCAAATAAGCAACAGAAGGAATCCCTTAACCTAATGCAAGAGGCTCAAGTGGACCAGACAGCCTTCAAGTTCTTCTACCAGACAACAGTGTGATCTTACCTGCTGTAACTACCTCTCCAAACACAACACAAAGCAGGTGAGAGAAGCTACTGTTAGAGAAAGATGGAAAGAGACAAAAGCCTCAGTTTCATGTGAGTGAAAAATTCCAACAATAACCATGGTTCTTTTACATGCTTATTGCTTTTTACAGGAAAGGGTGTCTATCATGCATATACACCTCAGCTCCACATCTCACTTCAAAGAGCATCTGAATTCCCCAGGAAGATGTACAGAATATATACTTTCCTGAAAGTTAATGATGTGCTTTGAAATTAAGATTCACAGTGATAACAGCTAAGGTCAGTACTGGAATAAATAGGTTTCACCAACATGCTTAAGCCATTTTAGCATAAGTCCTTAACAGACACAGAAAAGACAAAAATATTCCTAGGCTGTTTGCAGCTGAGGAAACAAATAGAGCTCAACCCACCTAGCAAACAGTGGGGTCACATTAGAGTGGAAGGGAGTTTTGCAGGTCTATGTTATCTAACTGTGTATCTAGTTATATGCCTCTGTAAAGAAAAATAACCACTTTGTAGACAACTGCTTAACTTCTAGTCAAGTGCTGTGTGCGAATGCGTTTTTCAGTGCCTTTTTCTTCAAGAAAGAAGAGATTAAAACTCAACCCTTTCATTTTAGTTCTCCATAGAGATTAGCTTAAAAAACAAAAAACAAAATACAGATGAGACTAAACTATTTTCTTCCCCCTCTAAAAGGGCGAGGGAGACAAGAAGAGAAATCCAACCACAGAAGGTTGAACAGCAATAATTAAGAGCCTTGAAGGCTATCACTGCAGTCAGCTCAAAGCATTCCCCTCCTTAAAGCACACTTCAGGTTAAAAAGTAGTGGCAAGGTTGCTACTACTGCACACAAATGAAAAGTAAATTGTACATGCATATAACTATTTTAACCATCTAACCAAGAAACTGCCACTCTCAACTTTACAGTACAGTTAGAATTAATTCTTGACTATGGGATACGCAAGATGTCTAACAAAGTACACTTGGGAGTACAGCTAGACTGGTTTAATTTCACACACAAGGTCGGTGCAGGTTGGAAGAGTCCTCAGGTTATTACTCCAGATTCCCCCTCAGAGCACGACAACAGAGATGCACTTTAATAACTGCACAAAAACATCATTAGTCTTCTTAAAACAGATGTCAGTATGTCTATAAAGCAGTTAAAGAATCAAGACTTTCAGAGAGACTAAGCCATTAACAAGCCCAAGCTAAAAATGTTTAAAGTGCAGTATAATTTTCACAGTATGCAACTGCAAAATAGTTCTCCACATTAAGACATCTCCAATTAAGTTTGCATACTCCACACACAGTATACTAAAAAATAAGACCATACCTTCTTTGGAAACTGAAGAAAGACTTGAGTTCTGCAAAACTCAGAACAAAAGCAGCTTTGCAATTGACGTACAAGCATTAGATTTATTTTAAAACAGAACCTTCTTCTCTTCAGCTCAGCTATGTTTGCACTGCTGATAACAACATGTTACACCAAGGCTTCTTCTCCGCATGCCACACACCTGCGTTCTGACCAGGGCTCAGCAAATTTCCTTTTTTAAAAGCTGCTATATATAAGTGCTACTTAGTAGAGTTTAATTGCATCATTAACCTTTCACAGAAGGGCAATGGATGCTGCTTCAGGCTCCTTAAAACTATACCCGAATATAACTTCTGAACAAGTTATACTTTCTACATTTAGTGCTAGAAATCATCTGTTCTTAACAGAGAATTCTCAGCCAAACACTGAGTACTGCAAGAACTTCAGAGCATCCCAGTACATTCAGGTATTACTGAGTCCATACAGCCTTATGAACCAATTGAGCAAAAAGCATTTTCATTCAGATCAATTTGTCTGGCATTCCCATTATTGGCAGAGGTCGCTTTCCATTCACTGTGCTTGCATAACAATATCCCTAGAACACGCAAGTAGACGTTATCTAGATATCTTGTTAAGTGGTGATATGCAGAGGAGAGTACACACAACTGATGTGATTAGAGAAGGAAGTTTTAATTTAAACGAATGAAAGGCTGAAGTGCACAATCCATCTTCACCGCCTGTGCAGAACAGACTCCTGCTGCACTCTGTCCCACATAGAAAATATGCACGCTCGTTTTGTCACGGTGTTCTTACAGATTTCAGTTGTTTTGTAATAAAGAAGTTTCTGCACGTTCCAGTTAAACAGCAACTATATTGCATGATGGTAAGCACTACTCCTTCCTTATTCGTTGTAGAAAGATCACCACATAAGATTTAAATTTTAATGTAAACTAAGGAACATCCTCAGAAAATTTCCCTTCCTACTTCAGAAGAAGGTATGTGGCTTAGGTAACTGCATTCAGCAAGGGGATTAACCCATTCATAAGGAGGAAGGTTGAAGCCTAGGAGCTCCCACTGAACTATCAGTCCATTTCCATTATGTGGAAAAACGGATTAAGGTACGTAACCATCCTCTATGCATAGCCACAGATCCTACTACAGCCCAAATAGGAATCACATCAGATTTCACTTTGGATTCCTTTGATTTCTCTGCACCAGAGAACACATACATACCAGAACACATCTTAAGATACAACAACTTCTACTGCATATCTTTAGTTAAGAATCATGAAAAGTCAAAACCAAAACCCTCGACAAGGGACAAGCTGCAAGTGTGAGGGTTAGAGCCTTAGCGTTATGAAACAGTCTTGTGCATGACTAACCAAGACATATCCATGGAATTCCAAAGGCCAGCATCCGCTTCTTCCTCCTTCTAGTGGCCTAACTTTCATAACGAGAAAGAGGCACAAACAGTTATGAAACTCAATAACAGTAACCAATACTGCAAAAAAATCCTTGAGACAAGCAGGAGAAACTAAAGGTGATCATCATTTACAAATGAAGAATATTAAATAAATTGTAACTAATGAGAATGGACATACATATGTGTTACATACACAGTAAGCTTACAGACTTTCCATAAGCAGTAAGTTGCTTAAAAAAACAACTCACAAGCAAAAGTGACACCCATCTTGCCAGCATGCCTTCCATGTCTCAACACTTATCTTCATTCTTATACTTTGGGTCAAACTATCATCAAAACAGAATGCAAAGAAAACAAAACAATTCAGAAGTTACTTTTAACAACTTCGGGATTGATAAAGCCTATCTACACACTACAAATTGAGGTCTTCAATATGAAGGTTTTCTCCCTCCTCCAGTATAAGTCAATAAGCCACCACTGAGTCTCACAGATTAGCACAATTCAGTAATCTAATTATTTCATAATCTTCAACTAGATAGCTTCCACAATTACATCTTGAGATTGCTTTTCTATAGCACAGCATAATTATTAACTTTCCAGGAAAGAAAAAGACTGCTTGTAAGAAGAGTGAATTGACATATATATGCTTAGGTAGCTTTACGTAAAAAACACCAAGTCGTTTAAGCTTAAGCACTCACACACCCTAATAAAAGCATGAAACAAATCAGCATCTTATGGGTAAGGTTACCTTGGAAATTACACCATGCACAGATGACACTATCTCCCACCTCATTCATTCTGAACCAGGACTTTTCTCAGACTGCCAACTACCTCTGACAGCAACCAACTGCTAGTTCACGTTTCATCCTACATCAGCATCAGCCTGCACAGGAGAGCACTGCCTGGTCCCTGCCTTACTCATCAAGTTGAACAGATAAGATAGTGACATTCTGTTACCTTGTAACTCATCACAGCATATATACTACACAATCTGGAACAAATGCTTGTGATTTCTGCACCTAAGACCTAAGACTAATAACTTTGGCTATTTTAGTCAGGACACTGAAGCAGCCTGAATGCATCCCACCAGATCCATCCTGTTGAGGTCAGGAAATTTGACACAAGGCCCCAAACAACATTCACAAAAGGACTGTGTGTACCATGCATACTGCTGTAACGTTAAATCCAGTGCTTCTGACAATCAGAAAGTAAAATGCTGATCTTAATTGATAAGGATCAGCATCCATACAGCACTGTCACCATCACGGGAAATTCAAGGGCATCAGAATACCAAAGCATTAGGAAACCAAAGCATCAGTGGAACCTATGCAGGTTGGGAACAGGGGTCTCTCTCTCTTTCCCACCCCATGAGCCCTCAGGTCATGAGTTAATCTCATCTCACCACAAGCAGTAAACCCCCAGAAGACTCATGCTAAAACGAAGGCTGCAGCACCAGGTGATGTTCAGACCCACAATCCCACCATCTCCTCCACCATTTTGTTTTCATCTCACTGAGGTGAGCCCAGCACAGCCCCCTTTCAGGACCCCACAGATTCCCACCAGTTGCATGCACAGAGATCTCTGCTTTGGCACTTTCCTAAAAAGGCAAGAGTAAAAAAAGCCAGATGCACGCACATAAGCCTATCTTCAATCCCTATCTCCTAAAACAGTTAAGTCTTACAAGTAGGACTTCCCCAGTCCTTCCTCTATGGGGGGAGGGTAAAAAGGGGGAACACTATGGAAGATAGTGGGGGCTGGGTGGCACTCCACAAAGCATCAGACGCAGCATCACAGACAATGTGAAGACAAGCAGTTCCAGCAACTCGTGAGCAACAACTGCACACTGGTACCGCTCGCACCTGGGTACACGCCTGGGCATCAAGGAGGGGAGAAAGAGGAAAGGAGCACGCTAGGCTGTGCTTCAGCTTTCGGAAAGGCAAATGAAAGGTTTACGGAGTCTCACGGTAAAGGAACGCACTTCAGAGCTGAGTCCACAACAAGAGTTTGTCAGCTCTAGCTACAAAATGAGCGCGCACGTAGCGCGGCCGCGGCAGAGAGGTACTCCACACCTCCCATTCCGCTACGAGCTTTTCCCAGCCAGGAGAATATAATCCCCAACTGCCTTCCGAGCAAGCCTTGCAAAGTGAACCTCCGGAGGAGCGCGCAGTAAGAGCCGCGGAGCGGAGGCACGCTGCAGCGGGAGGCGTCACGGAGCGCCAGGAGCGGAACGTGCCGGCGGAGCGGCGCTGCCCACGGAGCCCTTCTGCTCGGGGCCCCTTCCCACGGCGGCACGGAACCGCGGGGCCGTCACCTCCCGCGCGTGCCATCCCCGCGTCGCCTCCGCCTCCAGGTGCGCCCTCCCAGCAGCGCGCCGCGCTTCTCCTCCTTTGTCCCGAGCAGCCCTCAGCCCGGCCCGCACAAAGCCGGCCCGGCGCGTTCTTACATGGGGAGGGAGAAGCCTCAGAGAGCGGCAGCCCCGGAACCTGAGGGGATCCCGCCGGCACCGCTCCGCTCCGCCCGCTTCATGCCGGCACCCGCAGCCCGCCCGCCCTCGGGGCCCCGAGCGGAGCTCTGAGAAGGAGGAGGCGCGCGCGCCCCGCACTCACCGCCGCCGCCGCCTCCCGCGGCCCCCAGCAGCCCAGCAGCAGCAGCAGCACGGCGCAGCCGGCGGCCGGACTGCGGCTCCGCCACCGCGGCTCCATCCTCCCTCCAGCTCAGGAGCTCCGGGAACGGCCCTGCGGCGCGGGCATACCCGGCGGGGCAGCGCGGCTCCGCAGGCGTCTCCCGCCGGCCGCCCCGACGCCAGCGCCCGCCCCTCTGCCGCGCTCGCCCGCTTCGCCCGGCTCAAGTCCTCCCGGGACTACTTTGCCCCCGCAATATTCATCCGCACCCCGCGGCGGGCGTGTGGCGTGCGTGTGCGGGCGGGCAGGGCAGCGTGCCGGTTCTCGCGGAAGGGCCGTACCTCCCCGCAGCCACCGCCCTTCCCCCCCCCGGGCGCCGGGCTCTGGGCGGCAGCGAGGGCGCGCGCCCTCCCTTCCCCGCCCCGCACCTCCACGGAGCGGGCACGGCCGCCGGACCCCGCACTATTTTCTGCGGCGGAGGCGGCGCGGGGGCGGTGCTGCTGTCGCGGCGCGGGGCGCACCTCGGGAGGGGCGGCGCGGTGCGGTGCGGTGCTCCGGTCCCGCGCCACCGCCCTCCCCTCCCCGTCCGTTCCCTCAGGTGCGGCGCCTCTGCTCAGACCGCACTAACTTTGTCTGAGCGACGGCGGCGGTCCTCCCCTTCCTCCGAGCCGCACCGCGGACCCCGACCGCCCGAGGCATGGGCCCGGCCCCGGGGCGCGCAGGGTGAGTGCTGGGACGCGGCCCCCCCACCCCATCCCGCCCCGGCCCCGCTTGACGCCGCGCTCTCCTTTTGCCTCCCCGCAGGGCGCTGCTGCTGCTGCTGCCGGTGCTGCTGCTGTGCCTGCGCGCTGAGCCGGCGAGCGCGGTAAGTGCTGCCGGGCTGCCCCGCGCCTCCGCTGTGCCCGGGAGCGGCGGTGCGAGGGATCCCGGGCGCCGAGCTCGGGGCTGTAAAGCGGGAACGCGCTGTAGGAGTCGGCGTGCTTTAGATCCCGCGTGGCATACAGAAGCGGTGGCTTTACGATCCGTCGGTCTGACAGTTTTATGGCGTAAACACAGATTTTCTCCCGCTGTTTCCAATTAACGTCGAAGCAGATTAGCAGGGGATCGCGGGCTTCCCACGCCTTCGCGGCGTTGGTTCTGTCGGTGTCGTTCCGGGCTGGGCGATGTGGGCTCTGCGCAACGCGCGGTCCTTCGGAGCGATCTCTTTGTTACATTGTGATGTTAATGGCATCGTGCGGTGCTCTCCGGTCCCTGTGGTCCTGGCTCTAAACACGCATCGCCTGCGAGGAATCGGTGGATGCCGTTCGCAAAACGTGCCCTCCGAATGTTTAAGATAAGATAACTTCTAACAAGCTTCTAACAAGAACAGTTGAAAGTGTGAGCTCTTGGTTTCTGAGCCATTGTTTTCCCAGTGTTTTTGCTATTGTTTTGATTCTAACTGTAAGGACAGAACCTTCCTGTACCGCTGAGAAGTAATCTGCTGTAGTAGCAGAGGAGGTTATATTTTTTAGGAACGTAGAGGACTTGTTTCTATCCTGTGCTTTTCCTAACGCGTTGGGCTTGTAGAATTTCACCATCCTGATCAGGTGGTAGCTACAGGCTCTAATCTTCCCAAAGATTAAGAGATTAGACAGCATGCAAAACTGTGAGAGTTTCTTTTGTAAGTTTTTTTTCCTTCAAAAAAAAAAAAAAAGCAAAAACCCGGCAACTGTTCTCCTGAGCGTTCCTGCAGCACTGGAATGTACATGGGAACACAGCAGGTATTTTCAGAGCTGTTGGAAACAAACTCAGCGAGCACGTTTTGCTGTCATTTGTATAAATCTGTGCACTGTGTCAGTGAAATTCATCCCGATTGATGTGGAAGTGACCAACAGAGTTTTAAACTGTTCCCATTTTGCTGTTAGGAAGCATATCTCAGGGTTGTTCTTTCTGCAGTTTCTTGATGAGTTTCATTGTGTACCAAGGGACTTTGTCAAGGGAAGTGTACTGAAACGTGTGAGACCAATGTCTACATGCCATTTCTGAGTCTTCCTGGCATTTTCCTTCAGAGTGAGAAAGGGAGCAAAATCTTTGTTTTTGTGTGAGCAGTCTGAAATTATGAAAGAATCGGAAATAGGCTCTTCAACTAATTTTAGCACTTCATATGTCTGAGCAGTTAAGGCACTTAATTGCTCTAATTAAAAAGCTGTCAGACATTCTCAATAGGAAGAAAAAGACAACTGTTATTGTCACCTTTTCAGATATTGTAGGTAATTGACTTTCTGGTATTGCCAAATTAAAACAAAATCTGACACAAGAAACCGGACACACTCTTAACACTTTCCAGCATGGAACCATTAAGAGAAAATGTGAACCTGAAATTGTTTCTGCAGTAATAGAACTTTTTTCCATGAAGTAAGAATCTCTGTAGGATTCCTGAGTAGACCTCTGCTTCATGATTTGAGTGTTGTGAAATAAAACATTAATAGAAAGAGGTTGAAACTTCAGGTTAATACAGTAGCTTCCCCCAAAGCTATTCAGAAATGGTCAACAGCTGGAGCACTTCTTGTCAGAGGTGATGTGACTTACGACTGTTTAGCTTTTATTTCCTTCAGTTGACCTGATTTCAGTCATGAAACTTCATAAATTCATCTGGAATGTTACAACCAATGGGCAGTGGCCAGCAACTTCAATAAAGCTGTACCAAAGATGGCTTTGTCTCGGAAGTCTCTGTCACAGATGTACATTTGTAAGAATAGGATTTAAAAGTGTATTGTGGCGGAAACACTGTTAGAGCTTGAAGCAGTGATGGAGCACCTGGTGGGAAGGCAGGGCCAACCCAGGGGAGCTCAGGTGTGTGCAATGCACTGAGTGACCAGAAGGGCTGGAGCCAGGATCCACCCCTTCCAGACCTCATTTAAGGGTGGGCAGTGGAGGTGAGGGCATCTCGTTGGAGATCCCTGGCTATCTGAGGCCTTCTGAAGGTAAGCAGCTTCTTTCTTTTGCGCTCACAACTGCTATGTTTAGGCTCATTTTCATTTGCTGCAGCTGAAGGCTTTGTCCCCCTGCTAGTATTGCTGTATTTTCTATCATGTTGTAGCATTGCATGTATCAAACTTAATGTCTTTGTTAACTCTTATTTTATTTGGGTGTAAATGGTGACTTAGGCTTAATGTCATACTACTACTCAGCATATAATGTAACTTTCCTGGAACTAAGCCTCAAAAATATAGGTGACTTTTTGTTACCTATGCAGTTACTTTGTAAGAGTAACTTACCTTGTTTGTAGACCAATAGCTGGGAGTGACTTAAGAGTTTCCTTTACTGATATTTATCTGATGTTACTTCAGAAGTAATACCTCATTCATGTTTTCAGTCTTTTATTCATAGTGGCTTATATCACTCATGTATCAGGTGTGTTGGTATTAGATCATGTGCAGGCATAAGCCAGCAAATATGCTTTCATTGCACTCTAAGGCAAATGAGAGAAGTTGGTTCAGAGCTGAAAGCACTGTGATAGGATGATGGGATGATGCCTGAGAGAGTTGTTTGTCTCAGCTAATGAGGCTTTTCAGGTGTCTATGCAAAATACAGTTTTTAGAAAATAGATTTAGGAGAATAATCAAAATGTTGTTGATGTTTCTGTGATGTCCTGTTATGGAGGCTGGGTGTGGTATGAGGTAAAAGTGGTTGTGATGATCAGAGGTAGGATCTCAGATCTCATTGCAGGAGGCTCATCCCTTTGCAAAGCCCTCACAAGTTTCCTCCTATCAGTAGTTGCAGCAGCTATTCTGTGCCTGTTTGAAAGAATGTTTGGCATAGAGGTGAGATGACTCCTTACTCGTATCCTCTTTCTTCAGCTGCTTGAGTGCACCTGTGAGTGTGCTGGTACTGGTGTAGTATCCTGAGGAGCAGCTGTGATCCTCCTGTTGGGGGAGTACTTTTGAGCTTTAAGATGGAGTTCAGTTAGCTTTTATTTTATGAGTTTGGACTATTGCTGCTCTTTCAAATCTTTTATTTTTTTTATCCTTGATTACCAAGAGATAGCCACTTCTGCTTAACATCTTGTTCAGCAGTAAATCCCCATTTGGAAGTATCCAAGCAAGGCCAGTAAAAACTGCTTGGTAAAACCAGTTCTGGGGGCTTTGCTCAGTTCTGAATAACTGAAGTTTGGCTAGTTTATGGCAGTTTAGCCCAACTGATCCTGTTTTCCGTTTCCTAACATACAGTAGGATTTCTGTGTGATTCTTCATCTATGACACAATCATTTCTTAATATATTTTTATTTAATGTGTGCTGGACTAGCTTAATTGAACCAAGCTCATTGTTTTCAGTGGCCTTATTCCAAAAATAGGTTTTCTTCTAGAGATCCAAGTGAGCACAAAACAGCTGTTTAACTGGGTATTCAAGAGCACAGTTACAACTCTCATCACTCTGCTTTCCACTGCTAAGTTTCTGGAAATACAGTCTTGTCTATTAAGATTTGTAGTAAAGTATCTTCTTATCCTGTTTCTTTGCCATTTTGATCAGCTTTCATAGATATGCGCTGATCCTGTTGCTTGATTTTTTATTTTTTTTTTTTACATCTATAATATCTACATAGTATTGAGCTTTGTAAAGAAAGCAGTAATATATTTGCCTGTGTAACGAATGGTCCATGGAGCTCAAGAAATTGTGGAAAAATGGTATTTTCTTTTTTTAAAGTCCTCTAAACCTCAGGAATTGCTTACTAGGTAAGGCAACTTCTTATTAGTAAGAGCATGTGTAGAGTGTACAGAGGCACTTCTTTAGCAAAGAATTTTGTACTGCATTGAGAATTGTTATCTTGTAGGTGTCAATTTCTTAATAGCAATATATTTGCTAATCCCTGATTCTATAGGAAAATAGTGTTAATTAGTTTTATATGCAGCATATAAATATATGAAGCAGGTATCATACTGCTAATTGTGTGTCTTTGCCAAGATATGTCAAATTTGATGGAAAATTCTCCAGGTGAGTAGTGGTTTAGCGCCTTAACTCCTTCCTAATTCTTCCTCCTGAGGTAACTGCAGTAATGAGCTGATGTTTACGGATGTTATGAGAGTGCTGCAGGTTACTGGAAGTTGTGACAGTAAAAGGGTGGTGGCTTTGATGTCAGAGTTGCTGACATATTTGACCTGCTCTTTTCCTTCCAGAGTGGATTTGTGTCTCTCTCCATTGATAGCACTTTTGAATTAAATCATTGCCTAAACAGCAAGTATAAGGAGCTTGGTAACACCAGTGTCTTGGCTTAAATGTTATAATAATGACAATGAAAATAAAGAGTTTTTAGGGAACTTTATTTATCAAAGTTCTCCAGGAATCAGTCTCAAACTGTAGACTGCTTTCTTTCATCAGAAGTGAGATTAAAGCTCTAATGTCCTTAACCTAGTGCAAGGAGTTGTTCGAGCAGAGGGATATGGAAGGAAATGGAGATTCTTCTTAGAGGGTGTTTGTGAAACGATGTTCAACCCAGTTTTATCTTGTTACTGACTACAGTGTTAAGTTAATACAGGAGGAAGACAAATCAGTGAGACAGAAGATCAGTAACTAACATTAACTTTATCTTCCTCTCAGAATATCCCTATGAAGAGTCTTACTCTCCTGAGAATACTGTAAAACCCAACCGAACTTGATATCCCTTTCATTTTACTTCTTTAAGAAGGAAGAGCAGGTAAGGTGAAACTGTGCATTTCCTATGACCTGATGCTTGTGAAAAGAGTCTTCAGAGATCTAGCCGAGAAAATTGAAAATACTCGGAGAAATAATCTGTTCCTGTACTTTTTGCACAGATTTCCTGCAGGTCAGCCCACTTTGTGGGGATTTTTTTCCCCATGCACTTCCCTTTCAGTGATGGCCTCATTTATACAGAAGTTGTGTTACTGCAGTTTCTGGTAGGTGTATACAACAAAAGGTGTTGACATCGATGTTATTGCTTGTGTTTGAAGTCATCTTTTCTGTCTGGAATAGCCTTCTCTTTCCTCAGGTCTGAGGAAACCAAAAGAGGCAGAATTAACACAAAGTCAAATGTTCTGCTCCTCTGGCAGAAGAGACTGAGCTGGCATTCTAATTCTACTCTTCTTCTGAACAGGTACAAAGCTATAGTAATCCTTATGATCAGTGCAAGCTTGCCACCTTCTTGTTGCTTCTGCAGAACTTTGATTGGCTTCGGTTGGGTCAACCTCACTGGACCAGTGAACCAGCACCATCCAGTTAACTTGGTCTCCATCATTTGATTACCTTGATACTGAGAAGATAGCCCTGTGAAGTAGGTTGGTCAGATTTGCTTTGATCCACAGAGGTGTCAGTAGCTGCTGTATGCCACGTTTGCTTGGTGATTCACTCACTGGTCTGTTTTCTTCTCTTCAGCAGGAACCTACTGTACTTTCCATTGCTAGCCCTTGTCTCACTGTGCTCTTATGCTCTCCTCTGTGTCTTTGTAGTCTTGAAAGGCTGCCTGTATGATTCCTGGCATTAATCTTGCAGTGCTTTTTCTGATGCCTCACTTAGCAGCAGTGAGGACATGTCAACGCCTGTTACCTAGGAATCTCTGTTGCACAAATCTGTTTGAGGGTTGTGCCTTATGTTTACTACTCTTCCCATTACCAATAGAAGCTATCTTATCCCTAATGCAGGCAGCTAGCAAGACCTTGGTCTGACATAATGCAGGTAAAATCATCCAGGCGTTGCATTTGGACTAATTGTGAACTACCAGAAAAGGTAATGCGTTAGTTAAGGTTTCTGTAAGAAGTGAGTTTTATTTCCCTTTCATGTGGTTTTACATATTTGTCATGCTTCCATTTCCATAGAAGCAACAGAAGAGAGGAAAAATGCAGTTTTTAAAAAAAAGATGGAAGTGCAGTTAAAGAATGGCCTTCCAAATGTTCTTATGCTTATTAAAGGAGCTCCAAGTACTCAATACTGTAACAAAGTTAAATAGATTAATTAACACAGTAATTACATGATTTTCCCAAAGAGTTACAGGACCATTTAATAGTTGTAATTGTTCTTGTCATATTGATTGGAATATTGCTGTGAAAGAGTGTATAGGAGTCACTTGCTCGATAGAATATATACATTTTGAAAGCAGTTTGAAATCATTGCAACTGCTTTAGTGTGAACTCATCAAAACAGTAGGTGGGTGAATCATTGTTTTACTTTGATTAAACCTGTTCACAAAGCAGGGTGTAACTGAACTGGAAAAATGTAGCCTGCAGGAGCAAAAAGACTTGGCAAAAGGCAAGCTTGTAAAATGAAGAATTCATGGAAGTCTTCAGACTTTTCCATAAGAGGAATCTGTAGGCTTTCAGCTTCAGCCCTCCATGTGAGATTGTAGACTATCAACAAAATGTTTTTGAAGGGGTTGAGAAGTTGAAGCGTTATCTGCAAAATTAACGTATCTTTGTAAACATTTTCTACATGAACTGCAGCATGAGTGAAGCATGGATTCAGCTGGGAAGTTTGTTTTGCAAGTTCTGCATTGCAGTGCACAGTGTGCTGTGCTTCACACTAAGTGTGCCAGCTATTCTCTCCTTTGTAAGAAAGGTTTGGAGTGTGATGAGTCTCTGTCTTGCAGTGGTGGCAGTGATGGGCTTTGGTTACCTGTGAGTGCTGAAAGTGAGGTGCTTGTGCTCCTGCTTACTTTTGAAATACACATGCCTTTTACTTTGATTCACTAGGGGAATAGATGTAATGCAAACTAATTGCTTTTTGTTTAGGAAAAGCTTTTTTTTAATCTACTGTTATCTGAAACAGAGTTTTAATGACTCTCTTCTTGTGAGCATGTGATCCTTTTTGATAAGGAGTATTCCTTTTTTTTTTAACCTAATAAAGTAGTTCAGGCTTCAGCAGGAAGTTGTCCTTGAAATCTCCTCTGATGAGTGGTACAAGGATTTTTGCTGTTACTTGGGAAGGTGTAGGCTTAATAAGAGAGAAATAAAGATGTGAGTAGGGTGGTGAGGAGAAGAAACTCTAACCACACAGTAATAGAGGTGAAGTATTCTTGTTACCCAAGTAAATGTGGTAAAAGCAGGCTTGGGATCCCACAAGTAGATACCAGGAATGTTTTTTAAACTCCAGAAAGGTTTTGAAGCTAAATGTGTTAGTGACCATAAACAGAATACTTCAGCTGGTCTCACCAAGGTAGTGATTATATGGTTTTCTCAGTGGTACTCTTAACAAGATTAATCTCTGTGCATCTATAATCTTGTTAGTGTTAAACTAAAATCTGACTAGATGATTAGAGTGAGCTCTGAACTGTGGTTCGACCTAATACCTCTTAGTGGTACAATTCCTATGTTAATGTGCTGGCCCTGAAGCATGTGGAATGTTGAGAACCCTCAGTGGGTGTCTGGGGACTGAGGGCCTTCTGTACCTCAAGTAATCTGCAGAGTATCACCTGAGCTTGGGGGAGGGCTCTTCACAGATAAACTGGGCTGCAGAACTGTGGGTGGGAACCAGCCCTGAAATGAAAGTGCCAGTAACAGTTAAAATATTTGTTTGTTTTATCCCTTTTCTAGGGTCCATATTATCACAGATGTGCATTTGACTCTGTTTCCCTTACATAGAGTAAAATATCAGTCTTCACTATTAAATACTTGTGCTGTTTCTATTACTATATTGTCTTTCATGATTCTGAGTACTTTGCAGGAGTCCTGCCCACGTTGTTTTGTGGTAGTTTACATGGTAGTACTGCTCCTTCCCACCTGTGAGTACATCTTTGTTCTGGTACGTGTGGTAAATCAGCGGTAGGACTGGATTGTGACTCCTTGTTCTCAGGTTAGCCACTGGATGAGAACAGATGTTCCAGCCAGGAAATGCAAATAGCACTTTGTGTAGTGATCCTGCTCTGTTAGGTTGTGCAGCTTCTTTGAACTGTCAGACCATAATTGGCAGTGCTTTGTATGCCCTAGGGCCCTCTGAGTGCAATGCTTGTGCAGCCTGCCTTTGGAGAGCTGGAAGGGTGGTGCTTCTAACCAGTACTGCATGGAAATGTAAGAAGTTGGTTGTGATTGTTTAGAAATGCTGTCCAATTCAATTTTCTTCTATATGCTAATGTGAAAGCTAGACCTTGAAAAATTCGCACTGGATTTTATTTTTCAGCTTCACACTAGCCAGCCAAGTTCTGCACGTGGTTCAGAGAGGAGTGGCACGGATTAGGGAGCAGCGTTATCTCAGCTGTAGCCTGATGGTGGTGGAGCAGAATGAATGAATGTTTGTATCAGATTTTCAGTGTTACTATGAATCTTCAACTCTATTCAGGGATACTTTATGAAACAGCAAGCGGAATTGTTTTTGGTATTTTGGGTAGAAGTAAATGAATACTACGTTAAAACATACACAAAATGTTGTTTTGTGAATGATGTGTGTGGTTTTTCCTTCAAGCATAAATCTGATACCAAAAGCAGTAAGTGCTGAACAAATTTCAGGGGGTTTTTATTTAAAAAAATTACTGAGTTTTGAATTTAATAAGAAATAAACTATCATGTAAGTTGTTCTTAACACAAGTACTCTGTTATTGACTGTAACTCTCCAGATTTTTTTTATCCTTTTTGTTACTGTCTAGCTGTGAAACAAAAGAAAAGGGTAGTGATTTATTTATTTTCATTATTTTCATTAAGTTGCTGTCCAGATCTGGAATGACTGTTACATGACAGAAGGCTGCCAGCCCACTGATCTTGTTCGCACTGTATATCACTGAATTTATCAGGGATTAATTTTGCTGAGGTACAGATGTGTTCTCCATGCAGTAAGTGTTCTGTGCTTAAGGGTACTGGAATGATTTTTGTTCAGTCATTGAGATGAGCACTAATAATTCCCATTAAAGAAATTCCACTGAGAAATCTATTTTCCTCCTCTTCATTCCAGTACTGTGAGCTCACACACAGGAGGACAGAGGGGTACCGGCTTTCAGCTCTGAATTCCTTTGAGGGAGGAATGTGCAGTGAGGTGCAGGTACAGGCTAGCTCCATGACATGCTTGTTTGGAGGGGCCCTTCTGCAGCCCAGCAGCTTATACATCTCTGTTCTGCAGCGCTTCTTTGGCTGTGTGGTTTTGTAATGAAAGGGTGACAGCACAGTTAATCTTAATGAAGAATGCTGTGAGTTTTCTTTTCAGATAATGGAAATAGTTTTTTTTTTTTCCATGTTATAGATGGGTAGCAAAAGGATATAAGATCCTTAGAGGCTGGATGTGGGGGTAAGAAAGGCAGAGAAAAAAAATAACACCAAATCAACAAGCACTTAAGTGTTCTGTGCTGTAGTCTGTACTCTTGTGCTTATAGCTGGGATTTGGCCTGCACCTTACAAAGGACCTCACTGAGGGCCTTGTTGAGCTGATTGCACTCCATTTGTTTTGGAATTTAATTCATTATCTGGCATGAGTGATTCTTATTTCCTCATGTATTGGGTGTCAGCTACATCCTATACTCAATTATTTAGTTATTACCTGACACTGTATCAAAGGATCACTAAGTATCCAGAAAAAGTTACAGAAGAGAAATGCTGCAATTAAACAAGTTCAATATAGAACTACCATGGGAAAGTAATTCTAGTTCTGTTTGAAGCCAGATTCTTTCTGTAAGATGAAACTGCTACAGTGCATTCAAATACTTGGCAGAGCTGTGAAATTTACTGTGCTGCTCTGTGTATATCCACCACAGTCTCTGTTCCTGGTAAGCCCAAAGCCGCTGGTTGCTGTCTGGTGGTATAAGGACACTGCAGCAGGGTGTTGGCTCTGCCAGCCCTGTTATATGTAGGGCAAGGCAGCACTTTGTGGGTCATAGCTCAGGGGTTGGTTGTAATGTATGGAATCAGAACTGGACTACCTGGTGTAGGGAACCTGCTTTGGCAGGGAGGTTGGACTTGATGATCTCTTGAGGTCCCTTCCAACTCCTGTGATTCTATAATTCTGTTTTTTCAGTGTGGCCTGGTGAATGAGTTATGGGACTTTCTTGTTGTTCTTGTTGTATGTGTAAAGTGATTGTGTGTATTCCTGGTGTTCTGTATGTCCATTTATTAGGCTCATGCTGAAGGAGGGTAGAGAATGGGAAAATATTTAATCATTCTTTCAGGTCATTGTAGTAGAGAGAACTGGCTGACGGGGATGGGTTTGCTTTTACTTCAAGACAAGTGGATGTTGGTAATATCGGAAGGAATTTAATGGGGTGATGCATGTTTGTTTTTTGTCATGTTTCTACAGATGGTCAATTCATGAAAATCAAGGAATGAAAATACTTGTCAACTCTTTCAATATTTATGAATGAAGATCACAAGAATTTAATATTAAACATGTATTTTATAAAAATTGTTCCAAATGCAGCACTAGATTTCAGTTTTACCCCATGGAACTAGAACTTTCACCTAAATCTTGTACCTCCCTGCACCTACGTTCCGCTGAAGTCAATAGTGATTACTAAAAATCAGGGTTGTATAAAATCCCTTACTGTATTAAACATGACATCAGTGTAAAACAGCAGAAGAAAGCTGGTATTATTGTGTTCTAGTGTCCTAATATAAATAAAAGCATAATATATTATTTAAGGACAAGTGATGACAGGTTTTCTTTAAAGGTTTACAAGAGAATTAACCTTAATAGTTCTAAGGATTCCATGCATCTTAATTGTGCTAGCCTTAGGATGCTGTGCTTTTAAGAATAGCACGTGTGGGTTTTTTTCTGAAGGGTTAAAAAATAGTTCATGCCAATCTCTGAAAATTCCATGGAATTTACTGCTTTGATTTTTTTTTTTAATTGCAGATACTTAAAAAATAATAATCTTATGGATGTTGGAATCGTAACTTTGTTTGAATTGTGAAGGGTGATCAAAGGTCATCTGGTTCAACCCTCCTGCAATAAACAGGGATGTGTACTGCTTGACTGGGGTGCTCAGAGCCCGGTCCAACCTGATCTTCAGTGTCTCTGGGCAACCTGTTCTACCCTTATTGTAAGAAACTTCCTTACATCCAATCTAAATCTCTCCTTTTAGTTTGAAACCATTTATTCTTGTCCTACACTCCCTGCTTCTTTCTTACAGCCCCTCTAGATAGTGCCAGGCTGCTCTCAGGTCTCCCCAGAGCCTTCCCTTCTCCATGCTGCGCAACCCCAGCTCTCAACCTGTCCTCACAGGGAGGGGTTCCATCCCTTGGGTCATTTTTTTTTTTTGCCCTCCTCTGGATGTGCTTCCACAGCTCCATGTGAATGCAAAAAACTGTTCTTAAATAAAATCTTGCCTTCTGTTCCTGTGTATTAGATAAAAATTGAAGGAAACAAAACCATCTGAAAAGTATTTTTCTTTCATTGCATTGAAGTCAGGTACATGACTTTAGGGGGCTGTTATGCAATGTCTGGATGCTTGCCTTCCCAGCACTTGGAGGTTGGGTGGCTGCTTCCTTGTAACTGCACTGTCTCAGATCTGTCAGCTGTGGGACTTCTTGGACCTTTGTGTTGAAGCAGTTGGAACTGGTGCTGTTTGAGCTAGGATCTCTGGCAGGCTGGATAGAAGGGCAGAAAAAAAAATCGTTTTTCTGGCTTATGAGATATGCTGTGTTATATTTGCACAATGAACATGGTTAAGTGTTGAGAACAAAGTTCAGCTTTTTGAAAGACATTGATTGATTATGTTCTCTAAGTATTTTAAGTGTCTTTGGATGCACTGGTGCCTGTGGGAGGAGAAAGGCTGTTAAATGAAGTGAGGAAACCCAGCAGGGAAGCCTCCAGGGCAAGTGCCTGAAATCCTGCTCAGTGCTGCTGTTATCAGACAGGAGGCTGTGTCCATGCACATGTATAGGTGTGTGTATGAGAGGAAGGACAATGTTTATTGACAGCTCCTCAGCATCCTTACGTTTCTTGTTGTGATTTGATGTGAACTTCTATGTTTTGAACACAGCAAATGCAAGGTGTTTTCTTTAGTTTGAGACAAGGTGTTTTCCGTAGCTGGTTTAAATTGAAATAAGTTATAAATTGTTTATCAAACTAAATCAGATTATCTCCTTGTATACACTTTATTTGCCTATTGTGCCTCTTTACCAACCTGCATACTTAAATGCGTTTTAGTTGATTACTTTTGTGATTTCAGTGTTGCGTACTGTACTCATTGTTAGCAAAGATCTTAAACCCTACGTTCATTTGGCTATAAAATCATCTTAGAGCCTTCTTGGGTCAGTAAGTTTGACTGAGGATTTTATATCAGTTAATCTAGCTTTTTTTTTTTTTGCTACATGAGCTGTCAGTGTTAGGGTGACTTTAGAAAATCTGAAATGAAGTACTTTTGAATTCACTGCTCATAGGTAAGTGAACACTCATGTAGCCTTTTGTTTGGTTTTCTATGGAATTTAATTTACAAACTTTGCTGGAGAACCACCTTTTGCCCTTATTAATGTATTCTGCCCCACAGGAATCTGTGGTGTCAGGATGTATAATGTACCACCCCTGTTCTACAGTTTGAAGTTATTTGCCTCCAGGAGAGATTCTAGGAAGTTGATGTTTGGATCAGTTCATAGGTTGAACTCTGAGCTCTGGGTGTATTTCCCCCACTGTAGCTATAGGTTTTGTACCCATCCTAATCTGTGTGATGCTGTGACAGCGTGGCTAGCTGTGACTTTTTCTAGTGGTTAAGTGAAAGAAATGTAACATTTATCAGAAATCTTAAGATGTAATTTTGAGATTTTACTTTTTAAAGGGATAATTCAGAGAGTAACTTTTGTCAACTGTGTTTAAAAACTTGTGAAGTTTAAACATGGCTATGCAAATATTTAAAAAATATCACTATGGGAATTTTTCTCATTTTTATTACTACTTTGCATTGCTGGCACCTGTGAACTTATTTCACTAGATATGACTCTATTGTACCCCTATGTGTCAAGTTAGAATTGAAATCTCCAGAAGATACGCAGTTCTCCAGATGCATATGAAACCTTGCAGGATTTCATTGCTGCTGTCAAAGGCTCTGTACACACATAGCTTTCTTGGATGCTTTGTCTGATCCCTTGCCTCTTAAAGCAGAGAATACCTGAGGTAAATGTCTTACCTGAGCATAGATGTGAATATTCAGGCCTGATTTTAATTCACAACCCCATACAGCAGTGGGAAGGTGCTGAGGAAAGTCCTGAGAGCATCTGTTGCTTCTTCAGAAACTGTTCTTTCTCTTCAGTCTTGCACTGAAGCAGTGGCAGGGCCTGTAGCTCAGCACAGCTGGGCTTCATGTGTCTGGGTGTAAACAGAGACCATAAATAAGGAACCTTTCTGCAACAGTGTTTTATTGTTAAGAGGATTGTTAATGTGATAGCTCAGATCATAAATCTTTTGAGTCAATGATCAGTTATGCAGAGGGACCACTTGCAGCAGCAGAAATACAAGCCTTCTGGAAAACATGAAATTACTTCATATCATCAGGAGAGATGTTCCTGTGTGCAGCCAGAAAAAGAATACAGGAAACCTGCTCATGCCAGGAAATACATCTCAGTGTATGCTCTGGGGACAATACACGTCTCTAACAAATAGAGAAACTAATTAGGGTCATAATCCTTGAGGATGATTAAGATTAAAGTATCCAAAGTTATTATACTTGATGGAAGTAAAAATGTGTGTGGGTGTATGTTTATATGCAGCTATTGCTTAGCTTTGACTTATTGGAAGTCTCAAATGGCAGTAAGAACAGTTTGAAATAGTTCTTGGTATAAATTTGACATCATATCCAGATTAATTTTTCAAAATCATATGAAATCTTTCAATGTCTGCAAGAAGGTTGGAAGTGAGGATATTTACCCAATCTTGTTTTGAGGTAATTTATTTAAATGAATAAATGTGTGACTCTGAAAATGACTATTACCAATCAGAGTCCTTCTATGGCCAAAAACAACATTAAGAAGGGTAAGTTGGAGTACCAAGGTCAGGTGACTGACTGACGGGACCATAAATGCTTACATCTCACACAAAGATGCTATAACAAGCATTCTTGTAAGCTGACACGTGGATGGGCAGTACATGAGATCCCCAGAATAGGGAGCAAGGTTGTAACACTGTACAGCTGTTTTATTTTTAACTTGCAATAATGCATGGGGAACTCTTAAGGACTTCTTCCTTAAGATTTTTTGGTGGGTCCTGTTATGGAATGTGCAGCTCCTTCACATTCCATCACTCTATGGAGTGAGAGTTCTGGATAGCTGTTGAGGTAGCAAAACCTAATCTAGCAGTTTCGGGTAATAAATAGCTGAAGCAAGTGTTGTGTCACTGTGGAGTGCAGCATACCAATTTTCTGCGGTGTTAATGTTCTGTTTTACAGCGTACCAACAAGTGTTGCTCAGCATCTTTGGATGGATAGAAGAACACATGACTTTCCTTGAAACAGCAGGGAGTTTTAAGGTCAAATCTAATTGTTTATATTGAAATATGACCAGGACACAGTGTCTAGTAACCCAAATAACTCCAATTTCCTATTGGCCACTGGGTGCCAGGACCTTAGTTGTTTTTTTTTTCTCTTCTGAGACAAAGGGTAAGTCATCAGAGCTCTAATATCTCAGGATAGAGGAGGGAGAAATGCATCCTGCACGTTCCCAACCCTGCCTGTTCTGTCACTGTTTTCTGTGGAAGCTTCTTATGACAATGTTGTGCTGTGGTGGGGATTTCTGATAGCTTGAGTGCAAAAGGTTGTGGCTTTCCTGTGAGATATGCATGTTAAGGCAAGGGTTACAATGATCATTGTCATAACAAAGAAAGTAAATCTAGACACATTTATCTAAAACACTTTTTAAAATGATTACTCACACAGGAGTAAACTATGAAGGATCTTTTAAATTATGAGGATTTGTACTCAGTGATGAATTCAGAAGTAGTTTTTAAGTCAGAATTAATGAGGAAATCATCTTGCTTTTAGTAATTCCAATGAGAGATTTAGTGGGTACCACTTTCCTACGCCTTTCCATGAGTCATCTTTTGTTGGTTGTTTTTACCTTTAAGAAAACAGTCAAATACTTGACTGTGTGTAAGAATATTAGTGTTTCATGAAGCCTTCTTCAGAAGGCTTAGTTGTAGTGTATTGGATCAGTCTGTGTATTTGTTGGCCTTGTAAGGAAAGTGTATAAGAAATAATGTTCCTCTCTGGTCTGAGTGACTCTGTTATCCCACTGTGCTGTTGTATGACACCTGCACTCAGGAAGCTGATAAACACCAAGCTGCAGGCTTCAAGTCATTAAGTGTTTTAATACTTTATTATTATTCATTTCCCTTCCCTCTTAGATTTGGTAATGTTTCTGTAACATGCCAGCAAGAGGATAGGACCAATCTTAAGTTTGTGAACTGGACAACTTGAAATGCTTCTATTTTAATAGTCATTTTTCAGAAAGAGAATTGTCATGCCGTAGTGCATTGTTCTTGCTTTTGGTATTTCTATAGCACCTATATGTGTGAAATAAAGCCAGGTGTATTTCAGGCATAACTTCATGGTGTTTATTGTGCTGATTTAGCACCAAGCTGCCCTGGAGGAGAACAGATCTCTTCTTCTGAAGTCTCCTTGTTTGCTCTGTGAACAGAAGCAAATACAATTCTTTTACTCCTAAAACTGTGGATGCTAGCAGTGTTTAAAAGAAGGTGAGCAGTGATTAAGCTCCCTTAGTAAGTCATTAAGCAGATGGTCTTTTTTTTTCCGCCATTGCCACATGTCTTCCAGTTAGTAGGGACTTTGACCGCTGTTTTAAGAAACGCCGCCTTAAATTCCTTATGCTGTGCCGTGCATCTTTGTTAATCAGTTTTGCTGGGTCGTACCAAAACCAGAGCTTGCTATCTCTCTCCTCTTTAGTGGCAAGTGGAGCCACATTTGTGGAAAAGGCTACGGGTATTGTAGGCAGTAATGAGCCTGTGAAGAGTCATCCTACCACCTGCTGAACCACAGGATATTGCATCCCAGCTCTTGTGCAATACAAGTGCTGTGAATTGCCCACATGAACTCAGTGGGACAGATCACAAGTAGAAAGAGGAAACTATTCCTAATGTTTGTTTGAAAGTTTTCAGATCCTGTGTTTATGACTACTGTACATCTGACTTAAGAAGTCAGAGTTCAGCTGTAGTGGCAAGGTTTCTAGCAATTCTTTTCTATAGAGTTGGGAAAAGGGCATGGGGGAACCAAATTTCTTAGGGGAGAGCATCTGCTCTTCCAGGAGAAGAATAAAAAGTGAGCTTGATTGTGCAGGTCTGGAGTGTATGAGAAGAACCTATTCCGGGGAAAGCGTTGAAAACCATATAGTGCTTGTGCGTAGAGGAAAGTAAGGTTAATTTCTCAGCAGATGAACAAAAGGGCGAGGCTGACTTAACAATGGATGTATGGAGAGCTGTGATGGAAATGGTAATGCCCTTTTATTTGTTGTTACTGTAAGTGCCACTACTGGACTTCAGCAAGAACTTCTTTAATCCTTAAAGCCTTGCTGAGGTATATCGAACTCATTTGTATTTGTGGAACAGCTGTGTGCAGACTGAGTTTTTTTTTCCTAACTCCCTCCTGCTAAATTCCAGCCCACTCCAATGAAAGCTGAAAGCCTTTTTTCAACTGAGTGTCCTTTGCCCTCCCTCAAAACAAGTCTTGGACAGGGCCAAGGCCAGGAATCCAGTCAGTCTTTGCATCCTTCCTAAAAAATGTCAAACAGCTCATGGAAAAGATGATCTTAGATATGGCAACTGTAAACTTAACTTGTACCACAATGATTTCATGGGCTTGAATGGGCTCATTTTGTTGTAATAAAGAAGCTCAAATTCAAAGATTTGGGAGGTTGGAGGATGGAAGGAATTTAAGACTGGATTCCTCCTTGGTAGTTAGTTTATATCCAATGGAGGTAGTGGTAACTGAAATCTGTTTGCCTTATGGAAATGTTTGTAGTGATGAGATGTTGACAATGAAATTGCATGCTTTATAAAGAAGCTTGAACCAAAAACTAGGTTTTTCAAAGGTGAAAAATACTCTGATCAGTGGGGTAACTGATCCCCAATAGCGCTGGAAAGTTCTGAAATGAGAGTTCTAACAGATATTTTATTACTGCTGTATGCTCAGAAATTTTCAGGGTTAAGTTTACATGATGGGGTATTCAAACAGATTTTTTTTGTTCCAACTCAGTGCGTGTATCTACTGTACAGGAGGTGATGTCTTTTGCTCAGAAATGTAGCTTAGCACAGGTATATGGGAAGCTGAATGTTCTGTGTTCTGGCTCTTACTCTTTCTGCGTATTCTTCTAACAGTTCTTATAAAGCACAAAATCAGAGAGGGATAGTTTACAATATCTTAAGCTGTGAGCTGGCTACCTCTATCTATTTTGGGATTTTGCTGACCTACACTAATGCCACACTCATAAGTTTGCTATGTTACTTAGATCTGCTAAGAGAAAAATTTTCCTGTACTAAATTTAAAGGGGCTAGGTAAAGCTCTGGGAAGTTTCTCGGTGAAGAAAAGTCATCAGTCTTTGTATTAATGGATGACTGTTTGTTCTTGAATAAATTTAATTGACTCACTACATCATAGTACTGTTTGTAATGAGTGTAACTGTGGTCCTGTATAGAGAAAGATGGAGACCTTTCTTTTCCACTATATGCTGGACAGTGTCAACACTGTATGTTAACTTCCAGAGCTAAGATATGCAAGGATGCACTGTTGTGGGTTTTTTTAACACATTCAATTTTAAGCACATTTCTGTCGGTCTTAACAAATCCAAAGAAACACGAGGCAGAAGTAGTAAGAATGAACAAATATCTTCTTGGCTGTGTTAACTTCTGAGTCTCTGCTTGCACCAGTTGTGGCTTTAGATTGGAACTCCTATCCAAATATTTATTTCTCAGAGCTGCTGTAAGTGGCTAGGTGTGTACATGTTCTCTCTCCTTTTTCGTAGAATCATAGAATAGCCTGGTTTGAAAAGACCTCAAAGATCAAGTTTCAACCCTCCTGCCACGGGCAGAGTTGCCAATCCCTAGAGCAGGCTGCCCAGAGCCACATCCAGCCTTGCCTTGGATGCCACCAGGGATGGGGCATCCACAGCCTCTCTGGGCAACCTGTTCCAGTGCATCACCCCCCTCTGAGTGAAAAACATCCTCTTAATGTCTAACCTCTCTTGCATTTTTGAAAATATACTAAGAACAATCTGAATACTGGAGAGAGAGTATGATTCATAAGAGATTGTGAGAAAATTAGCAGCCAGTAGGACTCTACACCTGTCCTAATCAGAATTAAATGCATATGTAGCTCTAAATGAACACTATTGTTATTGATGAGTCATGTATACTACCTAGGCTAGCAAAATTTTTTGTTGAGAATTTGCATTTTCTTAGAGCTATGAGTTTCAATTCAAAGGTGCTATGAAAAAGATTTAAAACCATCATGTTGAATCCACTGGTATGCGGTCATTCAGTCTGTGGTCAAGGATACCGCAAGGGTCAAAAAGTCCAAACATCTGCTTGTATTCTTGCACTTCTAGTTTCAATTGCTTGACTTCTTGTGCTGTCTTCAAACAAAGAAGAATGCATAGAACATCCTGTCCTTGTATTCCAGCCATGGAACTAGATGGGGAGAGAGTATTGTGATTTAAGGGGGCCTGGAGTGTCTTCTCTGTTTAAAATGTCGGAGATAGTATGACTATCCTTGAACTGTGTCCTTCAAACAGCTCAAGCATGCTGTTCAAATTACTCGCTGGAAAAACAAAAAGCAGTTCTAACAGATATCCATGCCTGACAGAATTCTATTTACTGTCCTTTATGGAGACCCCATAGATTCCTTTAAGGAGGGAAAGGATGCATGTACAAATGAAGACAAAATTGTCCTAATCAAAATGTGGGTGGTTGGGAACTGAATAACCTTATACTGTGAATGAATGTGAATTGCTATGGTATAGCCTCCTTAGATAATATCTTCCCAGATGTTTTCTCATCATTGTTTGCATCTGATCAGTTCCTGTTTTCTTAAAACTCATTTGTTTCTCATTGTTGACATAAGAGGAATCTTTGAAGATGGTCTACTGCAAGATAAATAGCCTTGAGTTGTAATAAAAGTGCCAAGCTGGAGTCCAAAGAGTCAGAGTTCTGCTTGTAGAAGAGATGTGCAAATGCGAGTCATTTTCTAACTCCTCTCTGCAGCTGTCAATGGGAACAGTGATATAAGTGATGGAAAAACCATTGGCTTTAACAAATTACTTAATTTTTCTTAACGTACTTTAAGCTCTGAATAATCAGCAGATACTATGTATGGAGAGATTGTGCCAGGACAAGTCTTTGTTATGCTTGTGCTGACACTGACTTATTGGTTGTCCTTAAGTCTCACATTCTATATGTATGCTTTTTTTTATGGCAGCATTCTCTGAACTCAGAGGTACTATTTTTGCTGGCATTCTGAAATCAACCAGTAGGAAAGGCATTTGCAGAGGAGAGGAAGGAATTTCACTAGATGGATTACTTCTGTAGCATTTTTCTGCAGTAAAATGCAGTAAGTAGAGAAGAGGCTTTTAATGCGACCCAAGAATTTGAGTGGTGCTAAAGATCATCTTCTACAGCTTAAAGCAGTACAGCAAAATCAAGGAGTGGGATGTTCTTCTGGTGGTACTCCAGCAGTGTATTTGGAAGAGTATACTTCTTCTGCTCAGGAGATTTTTACCAAGTGTGATTAAGATAACATTTATGCAAGATGTGTTTAAGTATCATGTCTTAGAAATTCCTTTACGTTTATGTTCAGGATAAGTTATTGCTTGTCTTGAACAAGTGCAGGTTCCCAAGAAGTCTGGGATGGATTCCCTATTCAACTATAGCTTTACCTTCTGATAGTAGTGGTAATATGAAGTGGCTGAAGTGATATGAAATCAGAATTAGGAACCATGTTTCTTTTACTCTACCTACTTTTTAAGTTAGTCGCCTTTGATAGCTTTTGCTATTCTATTATTTCTCTGTGTAGTGAAACTAATTATTTACTAGCCTTCAGATGACAAGGAACTGAGATCTCTGGATTAGCTGATTGGAGACAGACTTCTGAGACCTGTCTATCCCTTGTACTGGGTGCCTTCATCCCAGCTGGAGCTGGGTTGCATCAGGCCCTTGTAAAAATGGTCTTTGTTTCAAAACAGGTTTCCATCCTCTGTAGTTTTCAGCTTCTTTGACTGTGATGACTGCACTTGTTCTTATGTATATAAATAGTAAAACTTAAATGTCAGAACTTAATTTATTTTAAAAGGTCCATTTGAGTCTTTTCAGTTGAATCATTTTCCAGTGCATCTCACTGTGATTTATCAGTTTGTGTACGAGGCTGTTAAGGCAAGTAGTGTTGAGCACTTCACTAAGTCATATTAAACAATATCCACTTCTCTCCTCATCCATTGAGCACATTATCTAATTGTAAAAGACTGTCAGGAAGATTAAGCATCACTGCCCCTTCAGAAACATGTGCAAACTGCTTCTGATCACTTTCTTGTTCTAAAGTGTGAAAATGGTTTTGAGAAGGATTTGTTCTGCTGGCCTGCTGGGGAGTGAGGTGAGGCTGATTGGCATGTTCCCATATCCTCTTTCTTGCCTGTCTTGATGATGAGAGCAACGTGTGATTTCTTTCAGATGTTAAGAACCCATCTTGATCACCATTCAGAGATGATCAGGAGAGGCAGAGTGACATCAGCCAGCTCCATCCCTGCTCATGGGTGCGTTTGTCATGTCCCATGAACTTACAGATGTTCATCTTGTTTAAATGTTTCCTATCCTGATCCTCCTCCGCTGCAGATAAATCTTACAGGCTGCAACTGTGATCTGAGACATAGCAGACCTATGAGCAGGTTAAGGGTTAGTAGGAGGCTGAGAGGTTGGCTGTAGAAATGTCATTGTGAAATGAACAAACATTACTATTCTTTTGTGTTAGTTTAAAAAAGGACCTAATGTGACCTTTAAAACATCTGCTCATAAGGACAGGGTGTTAAGTAGAACTGTAGGCCAGAGCACTTTGTTCTTAAAATGACATTTTTGGAACTGTCATTAAAAGGACAGCCTGTTCCTTCCTTTAAGAGAGGCCTCTTCAAAACTGTACTGACATGTTAAATTCCTCTCCCATCCTGCTGCTTTTCTCCTACCATATGCTCAGTCAGAAGGATTATTTGCTTATAGGCTTGACAATAACAAGAAAGCTACTAAATGATGGAAGTTTACTAGTATGTACACAAGTGTTTAGTCTTGTCTTAACATCCAACAGCTGAGGCAAGGAAGTTTATCAATCTCAGTGTAATTATTTACTGTCTAATGATGGTGATTTTGATGGTCTAGTAGCTAATAGTTTTCAGGAAAGTGCCTCTTCCACCATATGCAGTTGTTGTGTTAAAGTTTTGTGTGGAAAGAGCAGCATGTGTAGTCTTGTGGTTCTAGTCTTGGAGAAGCATCAGTAGTTCTTCCACACCACAGTTTAGTCTTGTGAGAGCACTAGATTGAGTAGGTAGATGCAGTGTCTGCTGCCCTGAATAGCATGTTGGTGAGCTCATGGTAGTGCACTGCAGGGTTTCTGCAACAACCTGGGTGCTTTTGTCCAGTGTTACACCCACCTACTATTCCCTTCTCTAAATAGCTGTTGGTACTGTTCAAAATGAATTGTAACTTTTTCTTAGTACAAGAAATTATTCTGATTCAGGTTAAACATACCTGATCTTGAGAGTTGAGTCCCTGTGAACCTTGTCAGAGCTAGAGCAGGAGGTGAATAGGAAATCCCATGTGCCAGGGAGCAGTGATGAAACAAGTACAAGAACAAACAAGTAGGGTAGAAGGTGATTTTTTGTTCTGTGATCACTAGCGACAGAGTAAAAGGAAGCAAGGAGCTGAGAGTATTAATCTTTCTTATAGTGGAATATGTTTGTAGAGAGATATTATGGTTGTTAAGATACAACCTAATTCTCAGTCACTGGATAAAATGGCATTTAGCCATGCCTGTGGAGGACATTTGGATAACAAGCCCAATCTCGCCTCTGTTGGAGTCAACCAGAAGTTTCCATTGACTTCAGTGAATGCAGGATTCACAAGTATTGGCAAGTCTTCAGTGAGGTCAGACTGCCCCTCCTATCAATACATCCAGCAAGAGAAGGACTAATCCTGCAAAGAGCTGAGCCCATCCAACTTGAGGAACTATAATTGAATACTTAAAATCAAACCTTGTGTAATCTGTCCTCTATGAAGTGCAGTCTTATATTGTACTTAATCCAACCTAAGCAGGGACTTCCTTCCGTCCTGCTCGTGGCTTGTTGCCTGCCCTGTGTGGTTGCAAGGTGAGCTGCATCACATTCATGCTTGGACAGCAGTCTGTTCCCTGCTGCCAGTCTGACCAGCTGTTGCCACTAGTCTCTCATGACTGCTGTCTCTGAAGAAGTGGGAATAAGGAGGACAAAAGAGAGAGAGGGATCTATGGAAGTGGAAGCAGGATTTTGCACAGTGGCCTTCAGACCTGTGTGATTTGCATGGGAGTGCTGATAATCTTATGAATCAAGAGTATTAAATCAAACTGTAAGTCTGGCCTATGCAGGTGCCAGGACCCCTCAAAAAAATTAACTTACACTTGTGTTGACTGAGCTGAGTGAAGGGACTGACCAAGCTGCCTAGAGCTGTGGCAGTGGAGCTGCTCCTACTATAGCAGCAGCTGTGTTTTGTCCCTTCCGTCTGAGAGCTAAACTAGCAGCGGTGTTTAGTTGCATCAGGCTGAGACAAGCCTGGATGAATGTGATTTGTTGAGTTTCATAGCTCTTCAAACATTGTTCTAAGTGAACTAATGGTTAGTTCTTTTCATTGACTTTGTTGCTTAATTTTCAGATAGAAGCAGGAAGAATTACAGAGTGCAGGCGGGAAAGGTGGAGGGGATAGTTCAGTGTATATTCACAATTCACACTTCCACCCCCCCCCCCCCCCCCCTTCATGATACCAACTTTCCAGTCACTTTTTGTCCTGACGAGGACATAATGATTTCAGCTGAGGCTATATTAGTAATTTTCCTGAAGCAAATGATTAAGATGCAGATTCTTTAACCTCAGAATACTGTATGAACAAAGAGGGCCCCTAAAACAAATGTGTTTTTCTGTCCGGTGCTGTTGAAACCAGATAGTGCTGTGTCTTATCTTGTAGGTGATTCGGGGCAGAGTAGGTTGCTGCCAGCAGGATGCTCTCAGGAACTGAAGAACTGTGCATTTCTTTCCCGCTGCTGCTCGGTATGTGATCTTTGAAGCATAATACAGTGTCTGTGTTACCTTGAAGGCATCCTCAGTGACAGGACCTGAGTGTCACTGTGGCTGTGGGGGCAGGCATTGGCTAGGGGGTAGAGCGTCCATTTCCTTAAGAACTGTGGCTGCTGTGAAGGGTATTAACTTGAGTCATTTGTAAATGGCACTTAACCTGTGACTGCTCAAGGTTTCTTGATTGTGTATCCTGGAAATAAATGTCGCTTTCCAAGTTGTATTTTGTTGCTATTTTGAAATTCTTTTAGCTGGGGGAGCAACTTTGATTATTTTTCCCCACTTGAAGATGTTCCTCACAATTACTGTGTTTTTGATAGATACCTCAGCACTATAACATTCTGGGGAGGTATTTCAAAAGGGAAAAGACTGTGGGTGTGCTGGGAGCACAACCACCACTTATGTACCAGTGACTGAATAGCTCAAGGACTGCATCTTCTGCCACTCTGAGCAAGTGGTACCCAACGTACAGTTATGTGGGGGTGACTGAGGATATGTGATAACAATCTGTTGTGAAGGGCTTGTGAGTTCTTTGTGGGGACCTTTGAAGCAATGAAAGAATTCAGAAGTAAATTGTGACATTTTAATATTTAGCTTGTTGTCCAAAGAGTTTTCCTCTGCTTCAGTGTGCTGTGAGATCAGGTGAATCTTCCTTTCAAAGAAAATCATCTTTTTTACATATTCCAGGCCACTGATTTTAGTTTGAATAAAGCTGAATACTTCTGATATTTACCAAGAATCTATCTTGAGTACACTTACTGTCTCCTTGTGTATGTGTAGCTGAAATAAAAAAGGAGCTAGGCAAGAAAGGAGCCTAAGGAGCCCAACTTCAAGAGGTGTTCAGCAGCGGAACACACCTGGTCTCTTCAAAATGTGGGTAAAGCAGCTGTGGTCTGTAATTACAATTTGCAAGGGAATGGCCAGCTCCAGCTGTGAGCACATGCCTGCTGTAATCTTGCAGCTCTGGGATTCACACCTGCTAAGAGCTAATGAGTAAAATCATCTCCTGAAAAGCAAATGTATTTAATTTGAAGTTACTAAAAAAAAGACAAGGAGAATAACTGTTACTGGACAGTGCAAAGTATATATTCTTTCAACTCTTGTTTTCGGGAACAAGAAATGTTAATACGAGTGTATCTCATCTAGATCCTCTGTTTTACTCCCTTGCTTAATCCTTTTAGAAGGCTGTGCAGTGGGAATGAGACCCTGACACCTGGATGAAGGAAAAATTTCACACTGCCTGCAGGCTGACCGTGGCTAGGCTCCTGACAGTGTAACAGAAGTCTTATCTGCACTGAGGACTGCATAACACAAATGACCTATCTCTTTGTGTGATGAATTGGCACTCAGAGCACAGTTGTCAGTGAGGCATCTGCAAATCTGAGCAACAGCCTCGAGCACACCTCCCTGGAGGTGAACCAGGAGGAGCTGAGGGAGCAATCCAAGAAGTGACCCTGTGGGCCTTACTGCTGTGGATGCTTCCTGTGGTCTGCAGCCAGTGAGTCACAAAGCTACAGCAGGGACTGGAAAGACAGCCATAGGGGCTTATTCCGGAATTCATTCCAGATTCTTCCAGAAACTGCCAGCCCTAAGGCTGCGAATTCTAGGCAGCTCAACTGACAACCTGTGCTCTCGGGCTGGCTCTGGTTCTGCTTCCTCCTTTGCTGAGTCTCAGCTATCTAGTGATGCTGTTGAAGTGGCTATTAAAAAGCAGCTATGATGGATTTGATGTGGAGCACGGTGTTGAGCCAGACTAGATCTCCCAAGATTAATAAAGAGAATATGGAAAATCTCCTCGAAGAGCAGTTCTGTAAACCTAAAATCAATACCACAGTGCAGACTGCCATGGCCAGCTCTAATCTTGAAGTATTGTTCTAAACTGGAAGGCATGTAAATATTAATAAGCCTGCTGTAGTGGCTGGGGCAGAACTAGCTTGGGGAAATGTAGTGAATCTCAGCAAATTTCCCATCAGTTCAGGAGGAGAGGGTCCCTTTTGTCATCGTAAGTTTCCTGATTTATTTTTTTTCTGCAGTGTTTCTCCAGATTTTCTGTTTTAGGATGCACGTTATCCTGAAGGCCATCCCTTTTTCCTGGTTGTTCTAGGATCAGCATTCTTGTCCCTCTGCCACAGATGTGTATACTCTGAATCAAGTGATAGCAGCTTTAATTGTGCTGTATGCTGCTGATTTCTGGGTGGGACTGAGGAGCAGGAGGAAATTCAATGGTGACTTGGTTATAGGTTCCAAACATCAAATCATCACACATTTGCCTTGCAGAAGTTGTGCTTTTCCCTTTTTCCTCTCTCCAAAAAAAACAA